>JAQMCX010000011.1:1490325-1500988 GCA_029814765.1 Acanthurus leucopareius | reverse complement strand
CAAATGTTTAGAGACTCAACTATTTTGGTTCCCAAATAGCTTTGGTTTGATGAGGGAAAAAATGTGTTTTTACTTACAAGTGATTCAGTCTTGTAACCGGCCTTGATCTGGTTCTCCTCATAGGTCAGGTCTTTTTTGCAAGGGATCCCAGTCTGATTGCCATTGAGATTTGTCTTCAAGCAAAAGTACCAATCTCCATCAAGCAAAATGAAGGCTATCCACAAGCCACCCAGACTGATGTAGTTGACGACCAACTCAAAAAACAAGCCTTTTTTGTTGTTGCTAATACCTTTAAAGCAGGAAAAAATCCTTGCTTGGTGGAAAGGCTCAGTGACATAGACAACCCATGTGAGGATCACAGGAGGAAGGATGAGGTAAAGACTGCCATTTTGTGGAAAATCTTGTCGACAGGAGCAAACAAATTCAATGTCAAATGTGTACTGTAGAATGAAGAAGACGATTACAAACAGGAACAGACCCACAGCACTGATTAGATTCAGGTTTTGAAATAAGTCATGACCAAGGTGAACCATGTTGGCTGAAAAAAGGGTCCGTATGAAAAAGAATAAGATTAAAAAATATGCAGTTGCAATTTGCTTCCGATGAGTTATCTTCCTTTTCTCAGTCTCAGAAGACCTTGTTTGCTCCTCCTGAGTAAAAAGATGTCAACCACACGGGCAATGAAATGTGCTGTCCCACACATAATCACATTTATACATCTATATAGTGATCAGTATGACAGGGTGGTTAACCACGATGTGCCAACCTGCCGCCCCTTCGAGCGATGGCACTGTATGCTTTCACTTCTAAGAGACATTTTCCCATGTGAATTTTATTTTGCAATGCAAACAAAGAGATCAACATATCAGCTTCTAATCATTTTGTACAAGTATATCACAGTTGGGAATCCAGTCAATTCAAACAGAAATTATAGATTGTTTCTACTTTCTCAATAATTTTGATTTCTTGGACAGCACCCTATACTAAAGGAATAGTTCAACATTTGATAAATACAAGCAAAGACACTGCCCTCTGCCTGCATTTCTCATTTTCTTGTTGTTTTGCTGTGTTTGGGACATTTTTGGATGGAAACTTTTGGGTAGAGTGATGAAGCCCCCCCCCCCCCGCACACAGGACTTTATAAATAAGTTGCGATCGTATGATTGTGATATACAATTTTGTGTTACATAAACAGCATTCTTGGTGTCGCTCGACATTTTGTTATTTATTTCAGTTAGTTGCTCCACTCAGAAAACGCTGGATAATTCACACATTAGTGTCAACAGAAAATGACGTCAGATTCAGGCAGGCAAGTCGATCTCTGGTGATTTGTTAGTAAAAATTTCAAATCCTCTACCTTCAAAATTGCTCAAAGTTCAGGCAGTGCCAGACCAAGAAAATTAAGTCTGGGCAGGGGAGTGGGTGGAGTCTCAGAACTGGGCCCAGACTAGAAATCTGTAGTGTTGACTACCTTTGAATTATTTTGTCAAACACACGGGCCTCTGGTTAACACAAGCTAGCACCAAAAGTTGATTTTCTGAGACTAAATTTACACTCCTCTGTAACGTTAGACCCTCAGTAGGATGTTGCAGATGGGCCTGTGTGTCAGGGCCAGCAAACAGCAGTTGTGCTGTCGCTGGGCTGGGGACGAGGGGGCCCATTTTGAATTTTGTGTTTACAAACTCCGAAGAATGTTGCATATTCAGCCTTAAATGTTTAGTTTACAAATCATATTAGAATATAATCTTCAAAGCCTTTATTAACATGGCAACCACGCTACACTGTTTAACCTCTAAAAGAAAAGTCAGTTATTGCTTTTCCATCCTTTTGGTTCCCCTTGAGGCACCTATTTTTATGACTTTTATTATAATATCATGGTTATTATCTGTATGGATGTTACCTCACTTATACATGTTACCTCGCTTTGTTCTCTCCTGGTACGTTATCAGTGATCTGCGGCCGTGACAGCAAAAATATTGAAATTTACTCCATCTTGGTCACCCAGGTGTCACCGTGGGGGTGCATATCATTCTTTTGCCTTAATAGTATTGATTATCTATACAAAGTGTTAACCAAAAGCAGCCAGTTTGATTTTCTGAAATTATAAAAATAACTTTAATCAGACTTACATAAAAAAATCACATTTTAACAGCCCACAGCACAAGGGGCTCTAATCCAGCAGATTATCTTGTGAATAAATAACATGTACTCTTATTTTGATAAGATAAATAAGTGTCTCTAATGACATGTCAACATTTCTGAAGCACACACCTTAAAGGTAATATTTACTTATAGGGCTGTGCAGGAGGCCAAACAGGCAGAGCAGCAGACTGTCGTTCTGTGGAAGTACAGGGACTCTGTGTGTGTAACGTGTAAAAATGTTTTTTAGAAGAATGTTGGATATTTAGGAGAAATGCATGACTGGACCTTTGACCTAAGCAACAGGACTGATTCTGTCGTTCTTCTCAAGAGGTTTTGTCTGCAGTCATGGCTTCTCTCGGGCAGATCATCTTCTACAGGTTTGAATGTGTCATCTGCTGATAATGATTCAATGTGAAAACACTCAGAAGTCTTGCTGGAAAGTAACAAAGTATTGAAAGAATCAATTCTTAGGTATTTCTATCTTGAGCTCTTTTATACTTCAACCATACAACATTTTAGAAAAAAAAGTACTTTTTTAACCTTTTTTTCTGAACATTTTTCAGGTGCAGCTTCTCCCTCTTGGTTGCTGTGAAGTTGATCTGAAAGTTTATGTTGACCCATAAGTTCTGCATTGTGTTATTCTTTTATTTTCACTTCCCATGTTTTGTTTCTCTTTATTATAGCATGATAACCCTCATCGTGTTATTCTCGACCATCATCATCCTCATCTTAGCCTTGACCTTCTCAAGTAAGAACCTTGTAATTTGAAGCTCCTGTGAACGTTATTTGATGGCTCTGTAACACCAACTTGGGTGTGTTCAGAACATGTTGTTTTTGTCTGACTAAAAAAAAAAGCAGTAATATCTTGTGGTTGATTAAAAAAAACAACACAAAAATAACTATGTTCAAAGTACATTTCAATGTGTATTTTAATGTCAATCCGAGATAGGCGTTCTTTTGAAAGAAGAAAGTTGAAGGAGTTCACACACACACACACACACACTGCTTCCTTCTTCATTCTTCTTTTCATTCAAACAGACGTGATTGAATAAGTTTTCATCTCAGATGGTTGAGTAATGTTCAGAGTTGATATAATGTTTGAAATGTCAGAGTTGGCAGCTCCACCTACAGAACACTATTAATCATGTAGCTTATTGTTCATATTTACATGGCATAAAATGGAGATAAAGTGGAGAGATCTCTTCAAGATACTTACTTCTCTGCACCTGCAAAGAAATTCAGGATATGTGTGCGCAAAAGTTACAGCTAGTCATGCGTTTAAGTTTTTTCATTCAAGTCTTTTCCTTTTTATTCGGCCCACAGACTCTTTATCTGATGTGATGAGCATCAACAAGCTGCCCATTGCCAACCTTGGCGAAGATGAGCTACTCAGCTGCTACTTAGAAAGTAAAAGCAAGACAGAGAAAATCAGCAAAGTGTCAGTCACCTGGGAGAAGACGGGTCTGACAGGACTCGTTTACCAGTACAAAAACGGAGCTCCAGATCTTGGGGACCAAAATTCACAGTTTAAAGGAAGAACACAGCTCTTTACTGATGCTATAACCTCAGGAAACGCCTCTCTGCTGCTGAGGGATGTCAGGAGTAGTGACGAGGGGGAGTACACCTGCAGCATTAGCTCCTCTGATGGTGGAGGGAAAGTCAGCATTAACCTCAGAACTGCAGGTACAACAGCTTGTCTTTCCAGTTTCACTATGTTTTGCTTTGTGTTTGTTTTGCAAATTAATCTCTCAGAGATTATTGGCAACTCCTTACTTTAACTATCTTTAATAAATATTTACAAGCAACAGGTAAAACAGCATTTTCAGGTGTTTATAAGTGCACAGTATTTGTTTTGGTTTTTTTGCAATTATAGCTTCTCGTATACAGATATATTTTGTACATTTACAGCTGTGTTTTATGAATTTCATATTCATAGAGCCATGTCCACCTATTTTATATGTTTAAGTGTGTTGATCTAGTTCTTAAAAAAAAATATTGTACATTACAAAACACTTCATCCTCAGATTTACATAAAACATCGTAGCATTGTAAGAAAAGTTAATTAAATGTCGATGCACTGCACATAAATGATATATGTTAAAGAGAACCTTTGTAGTCTCCTGAGCTGAACCATCACAAGCTGAGGCGAGAAAAGTGTTACATTAAATGTACAATAATATTTTTTTCTTCTTCTTGGATTCCTGATTCAGCTTTTTCAGCTCCCACATTTCAATTCTCAAGTGGCGTCCTGACTGCTGAGGCAAGCAGGTGGTTCCCAGAACCAAATGTGACGTGGTCGGACAGTGAAGGGAACATCATGCAGGGAACGACAAACTTCACACAAAACTCTGCAGGGATATTCAGCGTAGTCAGCACGCTGCAGCCAGTCAACGTCAGTGGCATTTACACTTGCAGGATTGAAAACAACCTGGTGAGCGCTGTCTCCAAGGCAACTATAACAGGTATTCTTGCATCATGTTAACATCTCGAGTATCTGTGAAATTAAAAGTATCACTGTTATGAATTGGCACTGCATGTCACTTTTATTTACACAGTTCAAAACCCTGTGCATCCTTTTTCAGTAGGAATGTGTCTCCCCTCACAGATTACAGGTGTAGGAAAAAAACTTAAAAAGAAAAAACAAAACAGAAAACCAGCAGCAGTTAAAAGGAGCTGCAGGCCACTGCATCTGCATGTGCTGCCATTGTCATAGTATGTAACCTACTGATAAAGACAGTGAATGGCACTGAGTAAAGCAGTGCAAACTCAGGGTAAAACTTCAAAAAGTAGTGAGGTCTAAGACAGACTGACAGCTTAGATTAGGAAATTATTAATAAAACTTTATTAAGGTTTATGTGAGAGGAGCAGTTTAAATACACATTTGATCTTACAGTCTTTCTCTGAGGTCACTGTGTTTGAAGTTAAATCAGTACCAGTGCAGGGCAAAAGGTCAGGACTGTTGTGTCTCTAATATTAGCTCACAGCGTCATTACTAAAGTATTACTATGGGAAAGTACCGGCACCATCCAGACACTGAAAGGGCACCTCGCTGATTTTGCTCATGAAGTTCAGTTCACTCATCACAGGAAATACTCACCCTTCAAAAGCAGTTGTATCATGTCGTCTGTGTCTCTGAGGAAACTGTGTTTTCTAAGGAAACAACCTTGATAACACTTGTGAAGGAATTTCTCTAACCCCCTGGGTTAAGGTCTTTTTCTGCTTTATGTGTTTGTTATATCAGATTAAGCCACATATCCTGTATTAAAAACTGGAGTTTGACAAACTTAGGTCAAAGATGGTTAATCGACCGTGTATATTAATCGTATATCCAGTACCTCTGCACTGGTCCAGCCCATGGTGAACCATCTCTACTTGTATATCTAGTATCTCTGCTCGGGCATTTACCTGGCAGGACAGGTATAATGAAAGAAAATGTTAAATTGCATCATTGGAAATGTAGAATTAATACTAGGGCAAGTCCTTGAATCACCCATATAAGGGACTAAAAGTCAGAATATTTCAGCCGCTACTACTTTGATTTTGACAAAATTAAAAGTATATCAACTTCATAGAAGTTCACTGTGTGTCACACTGGGCGAAATCAAAAGGAAAAACTCCTGTCATATTTTCCAGGCTCTCAAGTTTCAGGCAACACATACTTCACCTACAGCACTGCATCCGCCCTGCTGACATCCACCCGCCTGAGCATTATGACTGCTATCCTCTGCACTTCGTATCTACTACAATAAACACACCGTCTCCACTTCCAGGTGTGTGTTCACCTGTTGTATAGAGTGATGGATTTTTCAGATTATACACAAGTAATAAGTCAAAAATATGTAATTCATCTTTTAACTTATAACACTGCATGTTGATGCCATGAAACAGCTTTCAATATTTTTTTGTGCATTTCCTTTACTTTTATATTTTCTTTCTACTTAATGTATTTGACATGTTTTAAGTGAAGGCTCCGTCTAAATATTTGTCAGTAAACATAATAAAATCTAACTGGCTCAGGTGTTTTTATTTGTCTGTATAAACATTTAACTGAATCAAAATCCTTGTAAAGAAACTGCAAGATATGAGAAACGTGGAGAAATAAAATAGTTAATTCAATCTGGAAATATACTGACAGGGATCTTAGAAAGGGTCCATCAGATCAAATTAGGAACCTAACATTAATTGTAGCCTATTACTTGGTTGATTCTTATAAAAAACAGGATCAGGCTAAAGTGACATCATCCTTTAAAACCAGTAAAAAGCCTGGCTGCTATTATGTTTGTGCCAAAAAGATGGGAGAGTAAAGTCGATAAAAACAAGTGTTTAAATGACTTTTCCAAGTCAAAGAATGAGAGCATTAAAAAAAACTTTTAAGTCAAAATTTATGTTGCAATAGGTATAAATTATCACTAAGTTGCTGGTGTAAATGCTTTTTCTCAAGATTGTTTTTAAGAAAAACAAATATCATCTACACACATCTACATTTAAAACTTGTGTAGAAAAATGAGAAACATTTTTTTCAATCAGAGCAGCTGCTACTCGTGAACCTAAATATAATGTGTCACACATAATAATCACAACAGAAACATGTCAGCCCCCTCTCCCCTGGAAACGTGCAGTTCACAATCCTGCCAGTAGATGGGGACAGTCAGAGTTCAAGACTGGTATTTGAGTCCTGGAAAGTCTTTGGACCACCCCTGATGGACCACGAGAGGTTTCCTATTGGTCTGGTTGTGAAGGAGGTGTCATGTGTCCCATGAACGCAGCCTGCTATTCCCAAAGAAAAGTAGGACTTTCCTGAGGGATTTTAATCAATGAAGTGGAACTAAACATTTATGTTATTACAGTTTAAAGTAACGGCTTTGGTTTAAATGAGTGGGTCCAATGCAGAAGAAACTTTAAATAGAAGTTTTCTTTCAGTTCAGACAGGTTTTGGAGCTCGGTGAGTTTCAAGGTGGTGAGTTGAGTTTAACACAGCTTTGTTTTGTGCAGCAAAAGTCACCAGAAACACACGATGTCGAAGTGTGAACTCAAAGAAAACGCGGAGCAGCAAACAAACTCCGATCAGGAACTAAACGGAGTCCTGATGAACCCGAGAGCGGTTTGTAACGTGTGTAAACGCTTGTACCGGGATCCTAAAATCCTCCCGTGCTTGCACACCTTCTGCTGCGACTGCATCGGCCAGCTGGAGCCGTTCTCGGTGTCGCCGCGTTGCCGCCGCGACGGACTGCAGGACGGCCGGAGCGAAGCGGTGGAGGAAGGCCGACTCGCCGTCACCGTCACGGTGCTCTGTCCCGACTGTGACTCCGAGGTCGACATCCCTCTCTCCGGACCGCAAGGGCTGAGCACCGACCACCTGGCGCTGGACGAAGTGTTCCTGGAAACTCTGGTGACCGACGGCCCGCTGGGATGCGACCTGTGCGGCGAAGGAGGAGCCGAGCGCCGCTGCGAAGTTTGCTGCGTCAACCTGTGCGAGTTCTGCTGCCAGGCGCACAGGTAGAGGCTCTCTGCTATTTTACCTACAATTAGACATGGTCTGTTCTTTCTGTTGTCAGACTTATAGATTTTGGTTGCAATATTGTGTTTTCAGCCATCATTACTTGTATGACATTCTGTTATAATCTCTTCTTCTACTTGACTCAGTTTTTTTTAAGATCTATCCAGTCCTATTAAAGCATAGGATAAGATTAGATGGACTAGCACATACCCATACCTATACTCAATAAATCAGCTGATAATTTTCTCAATTGATAATTTTTCTATAAAATTTCAAAATATCATTTGAGGTACTTATTTTGTCCAACAAATAACAAACTTCAGTTGCATTCCGTTTTTTTCTAGATCGAGGCAAAACTAGACAAACAGAATCACAGGATATCTATAACAATATGATAATCATGATTCATCGCCTACAATAACGGTAATTTGTCGATATAAGTAATTCTGCTATACCTAATATATTGAAAGACAATCATCCATAACATATCACATTGTCCACATATGCATATTTTAATAGAAAGTAGTTATTATGCAGACGGATCAAACGGTCAAAAAGCAGAAATATGAGGATTTAAGTATCCAACACTTTCAGCAACAGAGTATTGATCATATTTTAAAAAAGGAAGTAAAACTATTTCTTTCCTGTTTCAGTGTTTTATCTTACCCTCACTTACAGACATCTATGTATCTCTTATGGTTTCCTCTTCTGTTTGCAGGCGACAGAAGCGCACAGCCTCTCACTCTGTTCAGTGTCTGGAGGAGCTGAAGTCTCGTGGTCGTCTCTGCCGTCCCGTCCTCTGCTCCCTCCATCCCGGCCAGGAGCTGCGACTCTTCTGTCAGCCCTGCGACCTGCCTGTCTGCCTGGAGTGTGCTGCCATGCTGCACCGCGACCACCGCTGCTGCCCCACCGGTGATGTTATTGATCGTCATGGAGACCGCATCAGGGAACTGGTCACAGTGTGTCTGCGGCCCCGCCTGGAGCGTCTGGAGGACTCAATACAGAAGGTACAGCAGAGTTTGTTTTGAGAATTATTGTTCTTGTGAGAATCTGTTAGGATGACTGCTTGATCGTTTTCAGAAACCTGCCACTACATTTAACACAATTTTATGGATTAAAAACTGCCTGCTCTGCTGTTGTTTAACCTAAAGCTGTTTATGATGAACTGAAGCTCCAAATAAATTATAATTGCAAAAATCACCTCCTTTTATCTGAAGACACTTTAATCTTTCTCAAAACCTGTCTGTGTGTAACTGAGTTTTCATGCTGAACATTTTTCAAATATCAAGTGTCTTATTCAGTAACAACAAAATTCTCTCCTCCTTTCCACTCTGTTACAGGTTGAAGAATCCCAGGAGGCCTTGCAGGCTCGGGTCGATGCGACGGCACATGAGGTGAGGGCGTTTGCTCGCAGCTATGCCAGCGCTGTTGAAGCCCACTGCCTCTCTCTGCTGCATCGACTGGAGGAGCTCCGCGTCCAACGCAGGTACAGCACAACCAACACTGTGTTTGTGAAATAGGTAAACTAAGCTTTTTGAGGTCCCCACCAGGGATGTGATATCATGTTGTCAATAGTGCAGGTGCAGTTGTTTTTATCTGGTTAAAAGAGACTTACTCATGTGATAATGTCAATATTCTCCCTTGTTGTCATCATACTTTTACTCAAATCAGGAATCAGAAATCAGTAAATAAATTAATGGTTTATGTGGAGTAATGTCTCAACAGTAGGTGTTTCAGAAATTGATACTGCATGTTTTACTTCAAAAGATAGAAACAGGTAAACATGGTTTTCAAATGGATACATCTGTTATTCAGTGCATGGAAGATGCTGCTTGTTATTCACTGGATATTACCAACAGGAACCAGCTCCACCTGCAGAGGGCGCAGCTGCAGCAGGCTCTGTTGGATGTCCGAGGCAGCGTGGAGTTCGCAGAGAGACTGCTGAGCTGTGGCTCAGATGCTGAGATCCTCAGCGCCAAAGGTGTGACCCTGAGAAGGCTGACCAACCTGGCAGAGAGCAGCTACGACCCCCAGCTGGCATCTTTCGCCCCCGATGACAGCAGCAGCATCAACTTCATGCCCAGGGAGCCGGCAGGGGAGGTGGAGGGCTACCCGGTGGTCGGGGTGATCAACTCGAAGACTGTGGACCTCAGCAAGTGCACCATTGAAGGGGAAGGTGATCCCGTCCTCATGTTTTTTTTTTCATTAGGAGTCATGTTAGGTCTCGTTTTTCCTTGTCATCACAGTCTCTGCGTCTTTCATAGGTGTTTCATTTGTTCAGGTACTTGTTCGTTTTGAGAGAGTAGCTCTAGGCAGGCTGATGGGGTGAGTGTGGGGGAGGGGATCAGTTCTCGAGGGAGAGGATTGGGTTAATGTACACTGAGTTTGCCCGAGGAAGTTAAAGACTGTTATTTCCTTCCTGGGTGCTTTGGCTCCAGCAAAAAATCCTGTGGAATTTTAGGAATGTTGAGATGATTTAACAAACCTGATGGCAATGCACTGAGGGGACGTTTACACACAAACATAGCATGCTCATACACACACGCATAAACAGACTTCCTTAGCAGGCAGATAAAATTATTGTAATAACCCTTTTTGAGAAAGCCAAAACAAATTTTAGAGTTTGTGTTACAGTCAAAGAAAACATAATGAGATGATATAGTGCTGGTCAGTAATTAGGTGATCAAAAACTAATTTTAATAATTGATTTTTTTTAAAATCATTTGCTCATTCCAGCCTGTCCAAGGTAAAAATAAACTGCTTTACTCTTGTTTTGTATCACTGTTAGTTAAACTGTTAAATTAAAAAATGTCAATTTAAAGAAATGACATTAAATTAAAAGAAACTGTGATGGGCATTTAAATTTATTTTTTCCTATATATTTTTTTAATTTATTGATGATAAAAAAGGAAAGATGCAGCTCCAAAGAATCATATAAAAGCACATTATAATATACCGTATTTTCCGCACTATAAGGCGCATCGGATTATAAGGCGCACCTTCAATGAATGGCCTATTTTAAAA
>JAQMCX010000011.1:1431019-1489322 GCA_029814765.1 Acanthurus leucopareius | reverse complement strand
ATTATAAGGCGCACTGTCGGTTTTTGAGAAAATTAAAGGCTTTTAGGTGCGCCTTATAGTGCGGAAAATACGGTAGTATCATTTTTTTCCCATGCAAGCAGTGTAGTCATCCTCTGTTGTCTAAGGAAAACATGACATTCTTCCCGTGCTTAATGCCACAGACATACAAGCACACACACAGACACACACACACAGACACACACACACAAACACACACATGGCCAGCAGGGATTTGTAGCAGCTTGTCTACATGAAAGGCTTAGCTTCAACTAGTGTTTACCTGTGTGGGAAACGGAAAAGCTGAGCAAAGAAGGAGTTCTGTGTTTAGTACTCGAGGTGTCAAAGACAAGTGTATTGTTGTAATGTTTGCCAAAAGGTCAGTGCGCTTGTTATATGAAGCTTTTGTTTGGGTGCTAGCTTGTGTCTGCAGTAGGCTGTGTGCATTTTGTTTGGTTTGTGGCTGTACAAACTTCGCTTTTTATTTACTCTTTCTTCTTGTATTTACTTCTTCATATTTGTGGTCAAAGCCTTTCCTTCTTCAGGATTAGGCTGTATAAATCCACAGTATCACTACATCAGTTAAAGCAGCTTTTCTGCCTTTTTAAGTTATTTGTACCTACCAGCCTAGCTCTCAATTGTCCCATCAGTTCCATGTACTGTGGCACTTTTAGGGGGCAGATCAAGGCCAGATTTCTGTTTTCCCTATAAGAAAGCAGAAATCTCCGGGGCTTTACTGACCATTATCCCTCTTTATGTGATAAGGGGGTTTGGATTGATGGATTTAGACCTTGAGGCTGCGCAGCACAGAAGAAATGTAGCCTATAACAGCTTCATGTTTAATGGTGACAGCTGCTAGATTCTGAGTTTAACAAATAAACATATAAATTCATGCCTGTTAGTGATGTCAGTGATAATAGTCTGATAATTAAAATCGGCTGTGTGAGTGACAAATGAGGATAAAATTTTGTAATAACAAATAAACGACCCACATAAGGGTGTTTAAGTTTTCATGTAATAGGTCGATAACCTTCAGTATTTTACTATGATTAGAGCCACAAATTATGGTTTTCCAATATATGTTATTTATTTATTTATTTATTATTGATTATTATTTCTAAAATATAGGAAAATAGTCAAAACTGCTTATCTAAATTTCTCAAAGTCAAAGATAAAGTCCTCCGGTTTCTCATTTTGTTTGACCCACCATCCCAAAACTCAGAGGTTTTCAACTTCCCAGTATAACCAGTAAAACAAAAAATGCAGAGAAGCTTCATTAATAATTCAGGTAATGTTGGCAGAAGCATTGCAGTCGTCATAGATGGATTTGAAACAGAATCAGCAGAGGTGGTTTCATTAGCAACAGTCGCAACTCCGACAGCATTCAACAGATCACCCTGCAGCTACAGGAATACACCAGATGAATGCATAGTGAGGGATCATTAGTTATAAAACAGCTAATAGAGCGACAAGAAAACACAAAACAACATTAATCATTGATATAAACACAAATGATGTTGGCTTTTACCCAGTGACACCACAGCTGATGAATATTTTCAGCCAGAGCAGCACAGCGGAACAAGTTAATGAAACACTTAATAATGATGTTGGGATGCAGAAAACTCTGGTCAGCAGGACTGAAGCCCAGCTGTTCCAGAGCTGCTCTCAAACTGGCAACCAGCATATGGTGAAGGGGAGAGTTTCTGACATGAGCAGCTAACAGGAGGTTGTTCTGTTCCTGTGGGCGAAACAGTGTGTGTGTGTGTGTGTGTGTGTGTGTGTGTGAGTGTGAGTGTGAGAGAGAGAGAGAGAGAGAGAGAGAGAGAGAGAGATCATAGTCGTCAGGGGCACAAGACACATGTCTGAGTATCTCCAGTTTATGAGGTGTCCGAATGATGAAGTGCCTCTTTTAATATAATGTGTCCGTGCAGGATGAGTTGAACAACTTGGAGAGACGAGTCCTTCAAAGTTTTTGTGCTTGTGTGTGTGTGTGTGAGTGTGTGTGTCTGTCTTTTTAGCACTCCTGTGAGTGTCTGTAAAGAGTATGTGTGTATACTTCAGGAAAATGGTGACTGCTTGTGTGTTTTGTGTTAAAAGGACATCAATGCTTCACCTCAATGCATAAATTTGTAGATGTTATCCTAAAAAATGTGCATGTGCATTGACATATGTATTGTATAAAAGAATTTGTGTTATAATCAGTGCATCATTATGACCTCTCACCTTTACCCCCTGGTCAAAGGTCTGCAGAAAGGTACCGAGGGCCAGCAGGGCCACTTCACCCTGGTATGCCGAGACTCTGCCGGCGAGCAGATGGCACGAGGTGGAGACCATGTTGTGGTCAGCATCATTCATAAAGAGAAGAAAAGCTGGTGAGTGTAAGAGTGTTTGTCCTACTGTGTCAACATTTTAACTCTCCAGGACCTTTGTAGTGTTGTAGATGATAAAACTTCAACCGAACAAATCAGGTTTGAGCCACAGTGCCCTTAAACAAGGAACTCGAGGCACCTTTTGAACAGGTGAAAAGGGAATTTTCTGTTTACTTTCCAGCTCACTGCAGTTTTGGTGTCAGTGATCAATTTCACTGGCTGGCCACCAGCTGCTCAGAGCAGGTCAGCAGAGCACTCAGCACCTGTATGCTGTGCTATTTTTGTCATTTTAGTGGGAGGAGCAGCACCTTTACAGGCCTCACCAAGATCAACACAAACAACTTTAAGTCCTGCTTTATTGTCTATTTCAAGTGTTCCTGAAGCAGAAAAAGTTGGTTTGAGAGAGAAAGTCAGCCATGTGAGGACAGCAAGTGTGTTTGGTTGTCAGTCTGTAATTTGAGTGACATTATCAAACCGATGCGACCAGCAGATGCATCAGATCTGCTGTGGTTACTTTGATACAATCTCATACAACCAGCACCAGGATGTTGCTTTAAAACCACACAAACCTCTCTCCTCTTGTACACATCCGACTAACCGATCACATCTTAGTTATTAACACAACTTTGTAATTCAGCTATTAGCAATGAAGACCAAAAAACGTGACTGTGAAAACATTGTTGGACCAGAATCACAACTGATCAAACGACTGTGTTTTAAGTTGAGAACTTGAATTGCTGTGAAGAGATCAAGAGGTTTTCAGTATGTTTCTCAACCAATGAGGTTAAAAGAGATTTTAGTGTTGATCTTTGGTTGTCTTTCGTAACATGGTCAAAGCTTGTTAAACAAATCACTCTGATCAAACAAACAGCTGATTCAGAATCAGATAGTGGTGTTTAGTTTAAGAGTTGTTCCTTGTTTGTGCACTCTGTTGAGTGGTGCTGTTACCAAACAGCAAATTTTCAGAATTATATCAATATTTGATATTCAATTGCCAAATTAGATATCAAAATTTGATATTTAGAAATTTTTGCCATGAAAAAAAATTTTAAAAAGAGAAACTAAAAAAATTTTTTAACAGCCTCCACCCACGGATCCACCCACTGTCCCACAGCTTTGACTCTACTCATAAAACACACAAACCTTGTCAGCAGCTTTGCAATGTGACGAACTGTTTCGAGAGATGTTTGCTGAAAGATTTTTTTCTTCCTCCAAAGCCTTCAGCCATATAAAAAGTCCTTTCAGCATTTGACATGAATCTTCTTGTAACTTGGCAAGCTTTTCCTAGCTCACATTATCACGTTAGCACACGGCAGATTTGTTTGGACACAGTCAACAGATAAAACATGAGAAAAATAAACTCAGCCGCTGACCAACATGTTGGCTCGAACTCTACGTGTCCCCAAGAGAAAAGGCTGGAACAGCATTTGGCTTCAGTATTAGTTTTGTTGCAAAACAGTGCTGTGCAGAAAGGAGACTGCAGGCTACAGTTTGGCTCTGAGATTCTCTAAACCTTCGCTAATGTAAACAGAACTCATTTCTGCAGTATTTTAAAGCGTTGAAACTTAACTTGCAAAATACCAAGAGGTAGCTCCACCTGGCTCCTCCCTCGTTATCCCTGGTTTCACCGGATCCCCATCTTATAGGTTGAAAGGATAGGTCTCGTAGGTATATGACATATTAAACCCTGGCTGTCAGTGGTAACCTGCAGATCCAAGGTTGACATGCTCATCACATGGACATGTCAACAGGGTTAAAAACATAATTTTCATTGTCAGGGTCTTAAAAATTATGTATCATAACAGAAGTTATTATCGGTTTTATTTTCTCGGGGATATTCTACAGTTTTACAGGATGTTTTTTTTTTCTCCCCCCTCAGCACCGTGGAGACGACAGTGGTCGATAACAGCGACGGCTCCTACAACATTTCATACACACCTAAAGATGCAGGAGTCTACTCAGTGTGGGTTTGTGTCAGAGCCCATCATGTCAAGGTACAAAACCAAACTACAGAATCAAACACGTTTTAATTTTGTCTTTTTAATAACAATCATAACATTATTTATCATATTTTGCCTTGAGAATTGAATGTTAAAATAGTTAAATGTGAGGTTAAACTGACCTGCAGCATTTCTCACCTCAGGGCTGAAAACAAGTGTGGACACAACTGTCTTCAGGCGACAAATGAAAGAGGCTGTCGAAGGCATCTCTAATGTTAAATCTTTCTGCTGCGATGCTTGAATGTTGGCTTGTTTCGACCTTGACTGACTGACTGATCTGGCTGACTCTTTCCTGTCTCGCCCTGCAGGGCTCTCCATTCATTTTGAATGTGAAGAGGAAGTTGAGGCGTCACAGTGGGACATTTCACTGCTGCTCCTTCTGCTCTAGTGGAGGAGCCAAAGAGGCTCGCTGTGGCTGCCCAGGAACCATGCCAGGTACACAGAGATCGTTAAAATGTCTGGACAGAGGGATGCTTTTTATTCAGGTTTTTCACAGTGAACAAAAACAATATATATGGTTTGCTCTGTTTTTAGTTGGACATGAAGAAGGTGCAGATTGAGGAACAATTAAGAACCGGGGCTCTTGCTTCATTCTCGGAAAACACTGTCATCTGTGCTTTAAGAGTGAAATGACTTCTGTTTTTGTCCAAATGCACTCATATTTACTTCATACCCCCTTTACAATCATCAGATGTGCTGATAAGTTCCGTATGTTACCTTTTTATTCCTCATTTGTCATTCAGTGTGGCTGAAAAACGTGATCAAATCTGCCTTAAATCATCGGACTCATTCTAAATTGATGGGTCAGAATACGAAGCACAGCGTTTATAACACTGGTCTCATATGGTTCTGGTTAAGATTCCTCATCTTCTCCCAGGCGACCTTAGTTCAACTCCTGGTCTGGGAACAGTTTCAGACCTTCCAGTCAGTGTTCACTATGTAGCCGTTCTCTCTTCCATAGCACAGGTTAAACTAGACATTAATCCATACAGTACACAGGACCGAATCGGCCTCTATATAATAATTGTACTGTAATTGTAGCCAAAATGTGTCACACACCATCTTTAAAATACAATGAACTTATTTCAGAAAAGTCACCCATGTTTGTTTGTCCATGCTTTATGGATCATGCCACCACCAGATGTTTTAAAATTTAAGAAAAGAAACACAATTTTCACAGCAAAAAATTATTACTGTAAACTTCACAAACATTATTTCTCTCTCAATCTAAACCCATCAAATAACTTAGTAAGGTAAAAGTTAGTATTTAACATGATGATGTTTTTGATGTTTTTTTCATTTGCCTGGTCTGACAAGTGGGTCAGAAATTTACCTGCTCAAAGTCGATTTCTACCTGCCCCAATACAATTAGTTTTATTCATTAACCATTGTGGCAGTGTTCAGTTTCACATACGCAACTATTAATTTGACATCTATTTCTGTGTCAGTAGTTCAGTTTATTAAATGTAATCACCATGTCTCTATGAATCAGCTCTGATTTAAACGTGTGCCATTTCCACATTTAAAATGTCTAAAAATTACTGTGTCTTTCAATTATTGCTTAATATCAGAGAAATCTGTAGCTTTTTTCAGGTTATGCAACATTATATTGCATTATGTTGCCTGTCACTAACTTTCTGTGTAAAACTGGTCTTAGAACTTCATAACATCATCAGCTATGTCTTTGTTTAAGAACCTTCAGCAGCAGAAATTACATAGTCTGTGATGGACTTACAAACCCCAGACTTGTTCCTGATCTCACATCTGTCTGTCTGTCTGCAGGAGGATTTAAAGGGTGCGGTCACAGTCATAAAGGTCACCCCGGGAAGCCCCACTGGTCTTGCTGTGGCAGCACGGTGGAGCAGTCAGAGTGTTTGCCTCAGAGCGTGTTGGCTGCAGTTTCCCCACGCAGCCACCTGAGAACTGTGGAGCTGTGAGGCGACGCAGAGACGAGACCTGTCAAGATGATGAAGATGATGCAACTTAATAAAGGATGGCAGCATCCAAAAGGTTAGAGCAGCTGAGGGAGGAAGCTCAAGGTTGTTGCTTTAAACCCTTGATAAGGTTTGACAAGGAGAGAGAAGCTCTGAAGACACAGTGACTGAAGCAGGACACCAGAGTCACTGTGTCTTGAGAGCGCTCACCTGTGCCAGGCCTTGTTGTGTGTGAAAACAGCAGCCAGATTACCAACACAGACACTAACACACAAGACAAACACCAAAGTGTAAGCTAATGGCCCTGAAACTGTGTTGGAAAGTGTCTGCACACCATATGTCAGGATGGAGGGGGTAAAGAAAATGCAATGCTTTAATCAGAGCAGCTTGTGTCCTCCTTTAACAAATGTGTTAACATTTTTATTTTGCTTCTTCGTTGTTACACTTTCACCAGCCATCTGCAGGTCTCAAGCAGATTTTTTTAACTTTAAAGCTGCTGTCAATTTCAGAGGTGCTGAAAACGAGTTTTTTATCTTAATGATAACAAATAATTGCCCACAAAATTACCATACACTTACAAATAAATTCTGTATATTTATCTCACACAGCATAATATTATTCCATGGCACTAAACGGAATTGGGTGCATTTGTTTAAAAGTAATTAACAATTAATACCTCCAAGTAAAACAAAGAGATGATGTTCCATTGATGAGATGATACTTATATTGTGCTGCCTCAAACTGTTTGTGAAGACTACTGTTTCCTTACTGAAATACAAAATATGAAGGTCCATACAAACAACTCATGCTGAAAAATGACCTGAATGAAGACAGGAGCACTAAACTCGTGTGCACTGTGCCTGTAAATTAACCCTAGATTATTTTAAGGGTTTTCATAATGTGAAACACACTCTTGTTTTTATAGACCACAAAACTTGATGTTGCTCTGTGGATGTAAAGACTTAACAAATCTGTCTTAAGTGCTTACTGTTGATGGAGAAAGTCCATCAGAGATGCTCAGAATGGTAACACCACAGTGCCTTCTGGGGTAGATGTGTTTATCTGGGAATCAGCCTCCCTCTATGAAGCTGTTCTCCTCTTGGTGCAGTGTTACAGCACCACAAATGTAAAACTCTGTGCCACTCAATGCCTTCATGTGCTTTCTGCTGTATGAAAAAGACTAATCTTAGCTGTTAGTTGTTGCCTCTTTTTATTCTACTTTAAATGAGCTGCTGATTATAAAGTTAGTTGTAAAATATTATGAAATATGCAAATACTTGATTTCACTGATCTTTTTCATATGCGCACCAAGATCTGTGGACTGACAGAGAACTTGATTTACACTGAGTTATGTTGCTGCTGTTCACATTGTGAACAATCATCTGACTGTTACACAGCACTTTTTCCTGATTCATGACTTTTTACTGAAACATTTATGTCTGTACAATCAAAATAAATACACATATTTCTAAATATCTGTTCAAGGTGAGTGAGTTTATTATTAGTACCATTATTTTCTTATCAGCATTTATAACTTTCTTAAATAAAAGTGAGACAAAGAATTGTATTCTCGTTTAAAGTGTTGTAGATGTAGCTGTTCTTGTTTTGTCTTCATCCAATAAGCAAAACTGTTCGTTATTGAACCATCATTTAACTGTAAAATAATGTAAATATATGGATTAACCTTAAAGGGTTTATATCTAAAAAAATATATGGGTTATGAATGTAAATCTTAACTTTGAAGAGATTTTAATGTGTAAATCAGAGAAAACTATAGAAGTGGAGTCGATAAAAGAGGATTTTTAAAGGTGAGGATGACAAATCTTTTCCAGTTCTTTCACAGTTGGAAAAACACCCTGACACCCTGAGTTTTTAATTAATTATTAGTGTTTGTGTAGAAAACAATGCTAGAGGATTGTCCTTATATCTTATTACACTGCATATTGTAGCACTTTTAAAGTTCATTGCCTTCCTAACCACCAGATGGCAGCAGAGAGCTGCTCTTTTCCTGCCTGCTCTCTCAGACATGAAGCTCATGTCCCCCTGCATGTAACATTACATTTTCCGTGCTTGTTCCTACAAATCATTCATAATCAGCTCTCTCAAAAACGGTCTTTAGCGGAGTGATTCCAACCTAAGAGGCTCCTGATGAATACTGCATTATCATGAAAAATGTCTTAAGTGGTATAAGATTGACTCTCTTGATATGAATATTTGATGAATGGGGACCTGTTCCACTAAAACTCATCACAGAGGAAGTTACATCAGCGGTGACATGACTTAATCGAACAGATTGTTCACTTACAGCCAACTGGAAACGAGTGATTAACGGACAACCAATTCAAATGGTAGTCGAACGCTGGGAGGAGAGGGGTCACGTCCGGAAATTGGAGGTCACACACACACAGATACACACACACAGATACACACACACAGGCACACTTCCATTAGGTGAGGGCAGGTGTGGGTTAAAGATGATGGAATGGCTGAAAATCTGCCTTTATTATTGATTTCTCACATCCTCCTCTCCCTCCTTTCTTTCTGTGAAGTCAATCCAGGAGGAACTAAGCCAGCTAACACCCTCACTCACACACACGCTCACACACACACACACACACACACACACACACACACGCACACACACACACACACACTTAAATGAACAATGACGGTACACTGCAAATGTCAGGATGCTCACCGCTGCTGTGAGCCCCAGAGAGAAGGACTTATGCCAGACCTCATAAACCGACTTCACCGGCCATTGAGCTCTCAACTAATGTACCTTGTAATTGAGAGAACCAGCGATCATGTTACAATATTGTCTCACAGGCGAGAGACATCTTTTCTAATGTTTTAATCTTTTTACATTTGGTGCTTTTTATGATTTCATGGTTTGCCTGTTATGTTTATCCAGAAAGAGTTATGGAATGTTCAGCTGCAGCGAAGCCTAGATTTGGTTTTCATCCTCCCAACAGGCAACCAAAGGAGGGAATGAAGGGATACAAACCACATGACAATATGTAATTAGAATAATTATACCTGTTATGATTGTAAATTTTAACATATCACAAGTCTAATCTTTGGACGGATGAAGAAATTATGCGAGAGCCTTTTTTGTTTGTTTGTTTTGACATTAATAAATATGGAAACAGGATGTGACATGCATATGTGACATATGTGATCCACCAGGTGCCAAACAGCATTTCAAACTACATTTTTTGTTTAAGTTATCCAGTTAAAATATGAAACATCAGTGCTTCTCATCCATTCTGTGTCGGCTGAAGGACATACATGTCTTCTGTCTCTGTTTTGATAAAGATAAACTGAGCCACCTACAATGGAGGTCAGGTGTAAATTTACCTTGTTGATGATGTCACTGATTGCAGGTTGACACCTGGTGGTGTGTGTTGTAGTTGATACATAGCTGAAGCTTGACTTCTTCTTCCTCAGGCCATAACTTAACAATCACCCCCAGTAGAGAGAGAGAGAGAGTAAAACACTCAGTAGATGATGGAGATGCAGGAAACCACAGCATCATGTCACCTCAAATCCAGTGTTGTGACAGCAGCTGACATCCTTCTGTGAGAGACACTTTATCTCTGAGCTGCAAGGGAGCAAACACACACACACACACACACACACACACACACACACACACGCACACATTGCAGGTCACCTGAAATGCACTGTATTACAGGCCACTCTAAGATTATGAACACACTCTCACAGCATTCCCTTTTGGAGAGTCCCTGATTGTTGAGTTGTAAATAATTCATCTAGATTTGTTAAAATTAGTGTGGTGTCAATAATTTATTTTCGTCACAGAAACTAGTTTCCAGAGCAACTTATGTAACAACTGAGGCAAACCCTGCCAACACTTGAGACTTGCTTACCAAGAGTCAAGTCAAGTCAAGTCAGTTTTATTTATATGGCACCAAATTACAACATGAGGTGTCTCTAGATACTCAGGTCTTAATCCAAAGTTAACAAAGTTATCAAAACCCAAAAATTAGAAGCAGTAACCACATGAGCAAATACCTGACCACAGTGGCAATTAAACACTTCCTTTTAGCATAATCCTCAAAAAAAAAACCTCAGAGGTCTCAGGGGTCCCATTTTATGTTGAGAGAGAAACAAGACAGAGAGAGAGAGAGACAGACAGAGAGAGAGCAAGACAGAGAAGGAGAACAAGATGGGGGCACAGAGATGCACAACAATGGCAAAACAAAAACTATTATAGTAAAAATGTAACTAGTACTAGTGATGGTGCATGATAATATGTTAGCTACATGTACGTATATAATACTAATACTAATACTAATTATATAGTGAAAAGTTTGGCTAATAATAATAACGATAGGATTTGTAGTTACATTCAGTCAGGAAAACAGGAATAAAACAGAAGGAGACAGAAGGCATCCTATCGCTGTTTTATTGAACAAGACTGTATACTGCTGACATAAACATCAGAAAATATGATTGTTTTACTCAAGAAAATAATGTTAGGGTACATGCATGTCTGTGTGATCACTGTTCTACAGAGGCCAAATGAGATACTGCAGGTCCTTCAGGTTTAACACTGTGTAACCTGATTATTAGAAAAAGAGGTTAAGCCAAAGTCATGACAGTAATATACTTACTGAGCTCCAAATGGAGCCTAACCAGCTCCTGCTGGAAAAGTGGACTTCTTAAAAGCCAATGAAGCTTGTTTGTTTGGAGCTACATCCGTCACCGATCACAGAGACCAATGTTGTTTTTCAAAATGGACATTCACCATTTTTTAATGATCATCTATAAGTAGGCTTTTAGAATTATTTTAATCCTGAGGTATCTTGAGTCTACTGGTTTCAATATATGAATCACATTTACTCAATAAAATTCCTTTTAATTTGATATGAAAAGGTCATTTAAGGTTAACAAATAATGATTTCATACTTTAAGTTCAACATGAAAAAATAGATTTTGAAATGATTTTTTTTTTGTGCAACCAATATGTTTTCTTTCCCTTTTTTATCACTTTTTGCATTGATCCCACAATTTTTTCACTGAATACTACAGCATGCCACACAATAACAGCAACATCTCTCAGTTGTGTTTTTGCTCATTTCGAAAGCGACGATCACTGTTGACCAACATCAAAACTGGCCCTGATTATAAATTTTGATAGTGACACCAATTCATCAGCATGTTGTGAATGTTGAGTCTGAAATGGATAAGAGACAGTGATTATGAGGTTTTATATGAGTGTTGGTTATTTTTAATGTTTGTTTTTCAAGCACTCCAATCATTTTTTTAATGGATTTTGAATCTTAACTAATAGAGACACACTGATTACATCTATAAATAAATAGACCCTATTTCTTTTGTACCGTGCATGCAAAATATAAAATTCGATATAATGTCCAAGTACAAAGAAAAAGAAAATACCTTTAAATATCAAAATAGTCATTGGTTATGGTCAAACGTGAAGTATGAAACCAAGAAAACCACAAACAACACCAAACCAATGAGGCAATCTATGTGCTAAAATTGCCATTTGGTGCAGGTGGGTTTTAAAAAGGCTTTTTAAAAATGTGGCACTGACTCAGCCTGAGTGGCACTGACCTAGTTTTATTTGAAGCTAACAGGCATCATCCGCCTTTGTCCTGAGCCGTGGAACTTTTCAGGGCATTTGGTTGCCAGGAGAGAAGAATATGGGATCGAAAAATCAAGACACATGAAGGAGCTCAATTATGGAGTGTTCGAAACAAAACAATCTTGTGCAGTAACTGTTGGCAATCTCACCAAGAGGAAATCAACACCCACAAAGCTGTCATACTTGATTTCACAAAGTCAAAACATTATTTAATATGTAATAAACAAATCCCTACAACATCAGTGCTTCCTGTGTAATCACAGCAGGCAATCATGCACCAACCAGCACTGAAGCTTTTCATGGCTTTTTGTCTGAAGGTAGAATCTTGAATTAGTTTAATTATTCAATTTTACATTTGTTTGACCTTCATATTTTTGTCCTCCACATTTTTATCCTCCAAACTTTGTGCAAACATAATACAAATGTTAATTCACTAATTGATTTGCGGCAGTAATTGTTCAATGTTACATTTGTTTGACCTCCACATTTTTGTGCAAACATGGTACAAATGTTAATTCAGTGCTTGATTTGCAGCAATTATTATGGAGACTCAACTTATAATGTGAGTTTGAATATTTTAGAGCAAAGCCAAATCACTGATTTAAGAGAACCAACTTAGAGAAAGGTTGAAGTAAACAGAGTGCTGCTTATTCTAATGAGATTAAATGTAATTTGTCATTCCACCTTTGCCAGCCTATAAAGCCATAAATCACTGACATCATGATAACCTTATCTCATACTAGATTATCTGTATTTCAAAGATAATGAATGATGATCTTATGGGTGACTGTGTGTTTTAAAAAAGAATTTGTAATGTTTTTACATTGGAACACTAATCAAAAGTAATGATTGATCACAGTCACAGAGTGCAGCAGAACAGGATGCAGAGTCAGAAAACTACCACAGACCTGAACTACTTTAATGCCAATGGAAACCACAGTGGAAAGTGTTAGTGCAATCAGAGCAGTTGTGAGTGATGAAGAGCCGACATCTAATAATTTTGACTGATCAATTTACTTTAGATTAAAGTCAGATGCACTGGAAGAAAGGATTTGTGTTTCTAAATGATGAAAAAAGATTCATAACTTCCAGTATATTGCACTTCTGTTGTGATAAAACCATAAAATGATATGAGCATTGGCTATAAACAAGAATCATTATGTGTATCTACTAAAGAAATAAAGAAGACAGAGAATAAAGAAAAATTATGCCCTACTAATGATCCCAACATTCAAAAGACTATTGAGAAATGTTGTCAGATACATTATACTGTCCTGTCCTTTTGAATGGATATTGTCATTGCATTGTTCTCTCATAAAAATGTCAACTTGATGTGACATACTGCCGAATACTTTACATGGAGCCAGCCAGAGCTGAGAGTGTATGGCAGCAGTGCCATGAGGGGGGCACACTCATACTTTCACCGTCTCAGAGCTGTTTTCAATTCATTTTATCTCGACTACTGATTTTTATGCATGTAAAAGGCTTGCCTGTTATTTCCTCACCCTCCTCTGTAATGTTGCCGTTCAATTTTTTTGATTTCTTTTGCCCAGCTCGCTTGAATCTCTTTATGCTGTTTCAAATTTATTTCCTTTTTCTATTTCAGGGTGAGCCGCGTTTTTGTAAGCCACTTTGTGTTTTGTGTCACCTGCACAGATTGCGTTCAGCGGCGTAGTACTTCGTGAATAGGGGGACTAACTATACAGGACCTTTATATGAGGAAGTAAAAAGATATTAGAATAAATCACCATGGATACACAGAGGGGCCCATTGAAAACGTCTATGTTCAGGGTCCAGAATTATGTGCTCCGCCCCGCGTTGCACTTAAAAAGTTTGAATCACAAAATGTGGCTGCCAGCAACTGTGGAATGAAATGCCTGCTCCATCAAATTGATGGCTTGTATTAAGGTACAATTTACTTTTGATTTTTGAAGCCACTGACCCTCTTGAGCTCTGAGCTCGCAAAATATACAGGAATATTCTTTTTAACCTATTTTTCAAAGCTTGTGTTACTAATAATTTCTGGTTTTAGAGCTGTTACCTTTACAGACTAGTATTCTTAATATATTCAAAAAGAATAAAAAGGGCTTTTATGCAAAAGGAAGCACAAGGAATTTAGAATTTTACACTTAATGGAAAAATGAATACGTATAAAAACTGAAAAATCTGATTTGAATTTAAAACTTATAAATAAGAAGTGTGATGATGCTTGTATTAATGTACTATATGATGCAGAAAAAAATATGAACTTCAATTAAGGTAATGTGCATTTAAAAAAATATTGGAATTACTAAGTTTAAGTGGTTTAAAAGTCTTTAATTCAACTAAAGATAAACTTAAATGTTCAATTAGACCTACACCTAAATCTGGTTATTACACTTTCTCACTTTAGTGTATTTGTAGTGTGTATATTGTACAACAGCTGGTCTCCGCTGGCTGGTCCCCCATTTTCATAATGCTGAAGTAAAATTCTGATACAGTAGTAGGTTTGGCACACTCTGAACTATAGTGGCCTGCTGGTTCAACCATTCATCAGCACTGTTTGTTAGAAGGTAATAATCCATTTACTAATGCATTAAGAAGATTTGAGGTAAAGAGACATGTGGACAGAGCTCTGTTTAAGTACCCATCATGCCACACTCTCTGCAGGGGCTCATGATCAGTGGTCTAAGCAGTGTTGTCGCCGTGTCGCACCATTAACTGGAATGTCAAAAATCAAGAGTCTGTCACAGAGCCCCTTCTCGAACACTATATGCAGTTATCGCCACTAGTGCGTGGGATTGACACTTCGAACACACACATACACACACATTTTCTTTATGGACACACACACACACACACAAACACACACACACACACACACACACACATTTTGCTGTCCACCAGAGCCTGAGGTTGTGGTTGACCTTGCCTGAGCGCTGACAGACACGTTCGCTCAGGTGCTATGGTGCAGAATATCATTCACAGGGTTGAAACATAATTCATAATTCACCAGTTCACCCTGTCAAGCGAAGAACCAAAGGACAAGGGGGTTTGTTGGGTTTTGTTGTTGTGTGAGACGTGGCGTCTCATGTCATGCCAAGGCCTACTGTAGACACTTTGTGCTCCTTTTGTTTTGTTTTCTGCTTATTCTTCCTCTTTTCCACGAAGAATGAGCGTTCTGTCTCTGCAGCATTGTTCTTGGTGGGTGTGAAATGAGTGATAAATCCTTCCCTGTCCAGCAATCCATCCCTCTGTCAGTGATAATCAAAGATGCATTGAAGCGAAAGACGCTACCACACCACCTCCGTCTCTGTAACTTGGCTGTGATTTGAAAACTGTCAGCATTTTTGTGTCTGCTCAGCTCTTTTGGGATTTTTTTTTTTTTGTGTGTCTCTCTGCACCCACACCGGCCCAAGCCTCAAACCCAAATGGCCCTTGGCGCTGAGTGGGGAGGGTGACTCACAGTGATGTCTCTGAGTACAGAGGACTTCACAATGATTAGGACACTGCACGCCACAGCACTGGCACTAATTCATTCACTGAGGGGCGTCCTGTAAATCAGACATCCCAGTGGCCCTGTTGTTACTGCTGAGAGCCAGAACGCAGTCAGTGGCAGCTCAAGGACCAGCTGATGGACTCGGTGGCAGTGTTTCCACACTCAGCAAAACTTTGGGACTGTCTTTATGGTTGAACTTTGTACATAGATTACCTGTCAGGGAGAAGTTCACTACGGTATGTGGGCTGACAGTGTCACAGTGCAGACTAACTGCCTGCTAAGCTCTGTCTCAATATGGAGCAGTCACAGTGAGAGACAAAGGGATAAAAAAATAGCTTACAATGCTACAATGCTCCTTTTCAAACACACAGAGCTCTTATGAAGCAGTCATGTATGTGCGTAAGTATGTATGTGTATTGCCTTTGTTACTCGCTTTTATGAACTGTTGTATAAACTGTTTTATTTTTTCTGTTCTTGCTGTTCTTTCTTCTATTGTGGTGTATGTATTATCTGTCACTTGTCAAAGGACTACAGATGTGAATTTGTAATCCTGCTAACACCAGCATATACACCAGTGTATTTTACAGTTATGTTCATTAATATGCTCTGTCTTTCTTGAATAAACATTACATAAATAAATAAATTTGTGTATGTGTGTGTTTATGGGTGGATTAATGGATGGATGGATCTATGTTTCTATCTATGAATGTCGTTTATGGTCCTAAAATTGCAAAATTAAACATTAACATGACTATGCATCTGCAGTCTTGCCAGCATTGTCAGCAGGCTATGGTGTTCACAACATAATAATCATCATAATAAGCTGATATTTAGCAGGTATTACACTTACCATGTTTACTTTACCATGTTTACTTTCTTGGTTTAGCATAATAGCTCAATTATATCTGCTAATCAGTAACAGCAAATTTATTAATTATCCTCCTCTAAAAGTGTTGATAGGATTATTTATTCATCCATTGCTGTCTGTACAAAAAAAAATCAGTGAAATCCATCAAATGCGTGTTGAAATACTTCAGTTTGGACCAAAGAGGTCAACTGACCAACAGAGTCTTCCTTAACGTCACAACTATGGCATGGCCTGCTAAAAATTAATCTGTCACATCTCTTTCCAAATATATTGTCCCAGTTTCTGTATATAATCCACAGACCTCACTGTGAGCACATTTCAATAGCGTTGCCCTCTACTAAAGAAATGTCCTTTGGAAAAATCTTTTGGAAATGAACACAGTGGTGCGACAACAGTTATTATTCTCTTTAATACACCCACTTAACCCTGTTCCAGTCCCACAGACCTTCTCATGCTTCCAACCATCCATCTCTGTATAATATGTACCTTTGTTAAAACGGTGGGTTGCATGTTTATGCGGTCACCTTGTTCTACCAGAATGAGAGACTAAAGTTCGGTGATCTGAGCCTAAACACAGCGAAACATATCATGGCCACCTTTTTCGGTGGCCTGTCTTTGAGAGTTTGTGGTTCAGCCAGGTTTATGGCCCTTACCCAAGTCACACCACAGGAAAGCCAGTTATTCAGCCGCAGGAGAAGTGTCATTGCTGAGGCTTCTAACAAATTACAGCCTTCACTTGAAGAGAGAGCAGAGCAAGCTCTTGGCTGAGAATGTGTGTTTCTGGCCGGGGTGAAGAGAGCATTGCCCTGAAAGTGAAAGAAACACCCCCGAAAGCAAAGCAACACCTGTCTCATATTCAGCACTGTCTCTATTCTGTAGATGCAAACAGAGCACATGCTGTCAAAAGGAAGCATGTGCCAGTCGCCTGCATACATCAGGCGACTGGTATGAAAAATGGAGTCCTTCCAGCTTTTACTGAATTTGATAAAAGAGAGTGTGTTTGATAAGGTTATTGGATTTTATAGATTCATAGACAGATAGATACATTCTTTACTGTCCCTCCAAGGACATTTGTTTCCATATTCTGCAC
This sequence comes from Acanthurus leucopareius, assembly GCA_029814765.1. Taxonomy (NCBI): domain Eukaryota; kingdom Metazoa; phylum Chordata; class Actinopteri; order Acanthuriformes; family Acanthuridae; genus Acanthurus; species Acanthurus leucopareius. The sequence goes on along the minus strand of JAQMCX010000011.1, from coordinate 1,471,951 downwards.
AGAGCCTCATATAAATACATAAATATAATATTCCAAACCAAAATACATGAACATGAAATGAACATCAACATTAGCATCAATGAACATACAAATGAGAGCTTCAGGATGAACTGTTCAACAGTGATATGGTAAGTCTTGTGTTGAATAGCTTTACTATCTGAGAGGTTGTGGATAGAAAGGACGCTTGTTTTTGATGTATGTGATGTGTAAAAGTTTGTTTTCATTGAAGACAGTTAGCATGTTGAGGTAAGAGGGGGAACGGTAGAGAAGAATGGGTTGAATAACGCTTTCATACGTCTAACAATAGAAGGTGTGGGGCAACAAAAAGTGCTTTGAGTTTCTGGATGGCAGGCAGTCTTTGTTGGCAGTGTTTTTGGATGTGGTGTGCTGTTCAAAGCTCACTTTATTGTCCAGGGTGAATCTGAGGTATTTGAAGCACTCCACCATCTCAACAGTTTCATTATTGATGCAGGTGGGGTTGTAGGCTGTACAGCATGTGCTGGGATAGTTATTACCAATTCTTTTGTCCAGCAGAGTAAAACAGTGTGCAGCTGCATGCAGCTGCCAAAACGTGACTCAGACATTAGACCTAATTCGCTTTTTCTCTATCTTATCGTCTGATTGACAGTATTTTGTTTAGGAGTTATGTGAAAGCAAGCAAACTCTTAAGTTGAACCATGAAATGTTCAGAGATTGATGCCTGAGAAAGTATAAGGTAATAATTATCAAAATGGTAGCATAGTTTTTCTGTTTATTGCCTTATTAGTCAACACCATAACAATACTATAGGCTGGGCTAGTACTCCAGTGGAGTACAGTCACTTTTTGTAATTACTTTTGAGAGGTAACTGTACTTTGAGTATTTCACTTCTTTACTGGAGCTTCACCTACTGCTCTTCAATATTAGAACAAAACTGATTTCATCAGCAACTAATATGTGAAGTTAATATGAAATGTTGGCAGAAGGTCACTCTGATTTATGGTTAGTCTATGTTGATTTAATAGATGTTTGTACTTTAAATTAAATTTATTTTATTCAGTGCAGGACGTTCATATTTAACTAACTGAGTATTTTTACTCTCCTTGAAATATTCAAATACATTTTCCACCACTGATAATACTAATTTTCACGAATTACCCTTGATTGTACAAAACTGAACCGGGACATGAGAGGGATGCATAATTTGATTTAGTCCAATCATGTATTACACAGCTGCATTCCAGCACTGCAATTTACCCTCACTGATTTTTTTCACAGGGGTTGGTCCCACAGCAGGTTGGAGATGTGACATTATTAACGTTGCCTTGTTATGAATCGTATTACCCAGTAATTACGCCTAGGGAAACTGTGAGACGGTCCCTTACTCGGGCAGGCTGAGTAGTTGATGCTGGATCGCCGAGCAGCAGCAGCGGCAGCGGCAGCGGTACAGACAGTCAGTCCGTCGCTGCAGTCCGACAGAGCGGCCGGTCATCAACCTCCTTCCAACGTCCGCGGGGCTGTAAGGTTACACTATGTGGCTCTGAATTGACGGTGGACGGTTCAGCCAGGGCAGCTTACGACGGAATTAACATCCGTGGACATGAGGACACCTGCTACAGTGACTTCTTCCAAAAGGCGGACTGGGAATCCTGACTGGCATCATTTTTCAGCGAGCAAGAAAGGTGGTGATGCAGCACAGCGGCGTCTACACAAGACACTGCCTCCGTCAGTTGAGCTAGCTAGCGTTAGCAATCTAGCCAAATAGCTAGCGGGCTATAGGTTTCAAAGCTCAGTCTTTACCACCCACGGATAGCTAACGTAAAAATATCACCGAGCCTAAACGCGTATGTCAGAGTACTTTTGTTTTTTATCAATGTTTCTTTCTCAGCAGTGGGTGACAGTTTATTTTTGACTCTTCGTTTTCTGTCTGCTGGCTAATGTTAGCTGGATAAGTTAGCCCATTCGCTCGTTAGCTAGCATTTTGTATTGGTTAATCACCTCACACAGGCTGGCACTGTCAGAGAATGAACTTGGTATTCTGCGTGGAGACGCCGAGACATCGTAACTCTATGCAGCAATGCAGACCCGATGGAAAACCACTGAATTAAATAAATAAAATTAGATAAACATTTGTGTTAACATTAGCTGTCTTGACCCATCGGGTATCAATGCTTATGCATTTAAAGGGGCAAGTTGCTTGATTTCCATCCATCTATCCTTTACATTAGCACTTAAAGCAGCTGCTGGGCAGGATCTAACATTGGCTCCACGTCTTCCTTCCGATGTTACATATGTGGTCACTGGGGCATAAATCCTGTGTTTCGTTATAAAAAAGCAATATGGGTATTTGCTACAAGGATTGAAATTCACAGGATACGTGCATGCATTGTTTTTAGCTTGCATGTCCTGCATCTCTTGCAAAGGGTCGCCATACAACTGTGAATTGTCATTCCAGTCGACTCCGATGGATATGAATGGCAGGAGGATATGTATGTGGGCTGATCTTGCTCATCATCTCTCTCACATTATCGCGTTAATGTTACATGTCTGATAGCACTGCAACACAATTTTATAGCAAAATAAAACGCCGGTGTTCGTTCTGCAATGTTAGTCCTAGAAGAGATGCCAGTATGCGCAGAGGAGAGTTGTTTGGTGATGGTTTCGCAGATATTGCACAGCTTGATACCTTAAGCCTCTGGAAAATATGTTTGTCATTTTTCTCATGGTCAAAGGATTAAGTGTAGTGTGTGTGTGTGTGTGTGTGTGCTCGCATTTGAGAAAAGAGATCCTGAGTAATTTGATTTTCATAAGGCATGTTGTTAAACACACCATTGTAAGCAAGGAGCTTGTTAATTACTCTAATAGCTCAGCTTCATTACCTGATATTTTATACTAATTTCTAGAGATGTCACCAAGTATTTGATAACAACTGGATGATGTTAGGCTCAATAAAAGGCAGCCAGAGAGTGCTTGAGGAGATTATACTAGTGGTTACAAAGGACATGCTTTTGAGGAGAAATGACAACTAAAGGAAAAATATAAAAGCTGTAAAATCTTCTTTCCTAACCCAGAATGCAGAGAAAACTGACTGGGTTACAGTAGGGTGGTTAAAATGAATGGAGAAAAGGATAAAATTTTGCTAAAATGGGGACAAATCTGTGGTATGATGGGAAAGGCTAACTCCTTGCCTATGATGTCCCTTTTTTTCCAGAAACGTCATGACCATTTTCCTGCTGACCAGACACTCCTTCACTGAGGGACACCTGCCCTTTTTGGTTTCTGGACTTATCAATGCAGGGATGAGATAATAAAGTCATTTAGCTCGTGCATGCTGCTACAACAACATCAGGGGCACTTGTAAACCCACCCCACCTTGCCCTTCTAACTCCTCCCCAAGCTAAGTTCATTTCAACAGTTGAAACATGACGACACCGGCTCTCCTGCCACTGTCAGGCCGCAGGATACCCACCCTGTCTCCGGGTGCCTCCTCTTTCCCGCACCACAGGGCTACATTGAGGCTCTCCGAGAAGTTTATCCTCCTCCTCATTCTCAGTGCCTTCATCACCTTATGCTTTGGGGCCTTTTTTTTCCTCCCGGACAATTCCAAGCACAAACGCTTTGACCTAGGCTTGGAGGATGTACTTATCCCTCATATTGACTCACCCAAAGAGGGGAAGCATGCTTCTGGACAGGTTATCATACATGGACAGGGAGGACATGACGAGCACAGACACAGGTAAGGACCAACAGCACAACATCTGTTTTTGTATATATTCATTCATGTTTTTGTAATTATTAAGATATAAAAAGAAACCTGTCTCAAACTCAAACATTAGTATTTACTAGGTTTTACTTACTTTACATTACTAGGTTTCTTCTTGACCCAAGTTATGCTACACACTGAAATAGTGTCTATTTTTTGGCACTTCATCACCTTTTAGCAGTCTGTTGTGACACCCAGTGGTGTTGCAGAGTGTAATCTGATATCCACTCTCCTGAACACTTAAATACACGTCAGCATTCGTGTTCCTTCTTTTTGATAATCCTCATTCTTTTGTGCCATTAGGCCTGGTCTGGATACTTTCACCTTTCAGGTCTTTATTTTTTATTATTGTTTGAGTAGAACAGAAACTTTATCACCTTGGGCACCATGTTGCTTTTCTTACTCACAAGCAGATGTGGTTGAACTTGATGAGCTTGAACACACAGGCTGCTTTAAAATTTTAAGAAAATACTTAAGCAGGTTTGGAAATTACTGCTGCATTGAGCCAAATGCTGGTTTGGCTGCAGTTTTTATATTTGTCATTTGCTTTGTCCAGCCTCTTTGGCCGGTAGCCAGTCAGTCATTTTGTTGTTCCTGGTCCCCCTCCCAAAGCAGTTTCAACTGTGGCTACTTTAAGTATCCTGTGCTATTTGAAATCTACTTTGCTGGACAAGTTTCATGCACCTAGAAATCTAATGTTATATTGGCTGACGTAAGTTACACTAAATGGAAATCTGTCATATACACAATTTTGTACTTTTTTAAATTTCTACAGCAAGAGCCTCTGTTTATCTGCGATCAGTCAACTAACCACACACTAATGACCTTGAGAATTAAAATATTTTTTAATTTGCAGTACGATTTGATTGACATCACATACATACATGAATTCTGCTGCACTTGTATATTTAATGTATTTTGTGATGAAAAAAAAAGACTGCCAAACAGTAGGTGGTAAAGATTATTTTATTGAAAAGATCCCCTCCATGCTGGTGTAAGAGGTCATTAGTTGTACAGAGTGCTGGGCAAGGTGTGAAAAGCAATTTCTCAAATAGTTTAGCAGCGGGGACCATTGAGTGTTACCTCCCTATTCCCTGTGGTGCCTTTTCATTTTTTCTTCCTGACAACCTTCTAGAGCTTGGGATTTTGCCTGCTGGGAATATCGTAATTATTGTTGTTGTCCAGTGACTCAGAAGGAGTAGTCAGTTCACGGCTCAGGTGCTGCTGTGTGTTGTAGTTGCAGTGATGTTGCTTGTTTCTGATGTTGATGATGCTGTCTGTGGTGCATTTAAATCAGAAATTAGATTGTGACCAACAAATCCATTTGGAATCGAAAGAGACAACAAACATCTCTGTCAAAATAAAATACAAACAACAAGAACAAAATACTGACTCTGTGTTCATAGCTTTAGTCACTGTGATACTGCCGTGCTGCAACAAGACCAGTGCTCACTGCTGCACGGATCTCATTTCAACAATCATTGCTACAAACTTCGTATTGGTGAATAAACTCACGATGCCACTGTTCACTCTGATCACTGCTGAATTTGCTCACGTCGAGCAATGAACTTGTAGACTTGTATTTAGATGGTGTCCTTGGGCTTTGCATAGAATTCTGTCAGTCAAAATTGTTTAGACTGTTCATTCCTTTTTTTATTTTGGTACTGGCCAAGCTAATTTTCAGCTTGTATGAATCTCATGTTTTACCTGCAAGGCTCATGTTTTAATGCCTTACTGCATCCGTGATGACAAACCACCAGATTCCCACCCAGTGTACTTTCTACTTATAGTTCAGTAGAGATGAGAATGAAAAATTGATGCACAAAAGAATGTCCTTATTTGTATGATCCATAATTGATTAATAAAATAAGATTTGTGAAGAAAACTAAAAAGGTATAACTTAATTGCAGTCACTTACAGCTCCAGACAGTCCGCAGTGCACACATGCTAGACTTATCTCAGAACTGTCAGCATTTATTATGACCATTGAACATTAATAACGACCACCTGTGGGGTCCTACAACTTACTACATTGAAAACTAATTGCTGTTATAGTTAAAACCACAAGGGAGGCTTGGAAATGTTCATGCTTCTCCAGGGGTGGCAGTTTATAGCAGGGATGAGAAGAGACTCTGTGATGTGTTACAGAAGCATTTAGACTAAGACCTGGGTGACTAGTTAGCATGTCTGTGCTTTTGGTGTTAGGTAGTGTTATGTTGAAATCTTTCATATGTTTTCAGTAAATCCCAGACAATAAGCTGTCATTGTTCTTGGTTAATTGATTAAATTGATTAATGATTGATTGTTCCTTTCCTGTGCAGGTAGCAGAAGCCAGGTATTTCTTTCTTTATGATAAACTTAATAATAAATTAACAGGCTGGATCTGATTTATTTTAAATCCCTCTTTGATATTCTGAACTACATCGTGTACTTCGCATGTATCAACCAAAGTTCACCTTCATTAAATTTATGACGTGAGTATCATGAAAGTCCCAGAAGTTGAGTTAGACTTTAATTTTTGTTCAGCATTTTGATGGACAGTTGTAAAACTTCTGGCATAATTTACTGTTACCTAACATTTTAATTGATGTAATAATTTGACAGCATTTAATTAAAAAAAACCCAAATTGGTCATAATGTGATTAATTAAACAGACCAAGCTGACAGATTTTGCATTTATAATTGACTAAAAAGGTGGACAGAGATACCAGCCATTCTGTCACTTAATATTTTTACAAAACCAGGCAAAGGTGTGTTACTTGCATGCCATATTAATCAGAGTACAAATGCCAAATTGCCTTGTTCCTATACAACTTGTTTTGCTAAAAAGAAAAATATCACTTAAAGGATATTTTTTCAACTGAGACTGCCACAGTTCTCAATCCACATCAAACACAGCTTGGCAACATCACTTCATCACTTCAAGGAAACTTCACAAAAATGTCTAGATATGGAAAATAAATTTTACGTGACTTTATAAAAATGGCAAAAGTAAAAGTAATGTGCATTAAATAGGTGTAAGCAGTTACTTTTGCCTCTACATCCTTAGCACATGGGTTACATGAAATTTTGTTTGTTCACAGTTGGTTTGCATGCATTAGGATTTAATCATGACATGAAAATTGGGTCTGGAGCTGCAACCCAGAGACCAAACTTCATTCCTGGGAACAGAGAGAAGTTGCAGGGAGCCATAACCAGTTAATTTGTGTGTTGTTTTTCCTCATGTGTTTGTGTGTACATCTGTGTGTTGTTGTGTGGTTGTTATAGGAGAGATGTTTGCTCATTTCCAAATGTTTTCTCTCAGATGCCTCAGAACATCACAGTAGTACATAGTCATTGTCTGCAACACTGTGCTGCTTCACTTGAGTGTCAGGTAATTACAAATGTGCACATACCAGTGGTCACAGAAAGTCATGTAACTCAGGTGCTGATATTGAAGGGTTGTAACTTGGAATACTTACAATTGTTATTGTGTGCACCTGCTAAATGTATATTACCATAGAGCAGTCCTTATGTGGAACAGGAACAGCCACAGAAGTTTTTATTAATACCAGGTAGTACAATTACTACCTGGTATTAACACACAAAGTTAGTACAACAACTATCTCAGTATATTTTTAATTGAATTAAGAATTTATTTGCCACAATGGCTTGTTAACATAAGAAAAAAAGAAGAGGGCTTCAAGGTGTCCCTGGGATGAAAATGTAAGGGTTTGAGAAGGAAGAATAATACCTCCGAGATCTTTGTGAATTAGTTTTATGCAAATTACCATCTCAGAAATGGCTCACTGTGAATTTACCCTTAAATAAGCATTCATATAATGTGATGTGTTTTTATATTTTTACTGTTTATGGCAGCATATGGAAATGTGTTTGATTTGCCTTTTGGTACAGCCATCTCAGCTGTTCTTAAAATCATCATTGTGTGCTCCAGAGGAGCAGAGTTCAAACAGCTGCTGGAAAATGTGGCTCTAGCATTTAAAGAGACCCCCAGGAGCAAAGGCAGGCTCTGAAATCATTTCACCTTTCCTTAATTTGGCTACAAAAACCCCCTCACAGAACCTGTCCTCAAGTTCCTCCTATTAAAAGTTGATTGAGACAAAAATCTATTGTTGTATTAGCCACGGGGTAATCAGTCTATTGTGAATTTTTGTAATACTGACATCTTTTTTTTAATGTCTTAGGGTGTTTTTTAAGAGCTTTCACACATCTGGCCTGTGCCATTTGGCTGAACTGTACACTATTCTCATTTTGTAGTTGACCATTTTTTATGATGTAGGATTTTCCCCCCATTAATATTGAGGCAGAATTATAAATATTTCTGTACATGTAATAAATGTGCATAGAGGATCTTACACCTTAGCGGCTTGTGACTTGCATGAGGAAAATGAGCCAGGATCCTATAGTAGACCACTTACATGGCAAATTGAAATGGAACGCTTTGGATGACTGTCTTGATTGCTAGAAGCCATTTGGATGAAACGCTCTGTCAAGCTCAACATACTGTGAGTCCATTATACTGTCTTGGTTTTACTTTGGACTGACTAAAACCATATAGGAGTAGCCAGGGGCAGTACTTTTCTCAGAGAGGGAGGTAGGTTGACATGTGACATGAAAGTCACAAGGAAAGCAGGGAAAATATCACAGTTGCTCTGTGATAGGACTTGTGAGCATCATCAAATGCTCTCAGACTCTGCCTGAGGAGACCATCAGTGTTTCGTACAAAACCCTACGGTTCATCTACCTAGCAAAAATACATTGAGCCCCCCCCCAAAAAAAAACCAAAAAAAACTTTTGGCAAAGTCAACACAAGTGACACCTGACAGCAGAAATGGTTAATTAACAATTAACAGAGTGTGTGTAAGAAAGGCTTAATGTAATCATTGCAAGCTCATGCTAACTGGGAATTTATTATTATAAAAGATAAACTCAGTAATTAATGTAATTAACTTTATTAGGGCTACATTCTAAAGGTCGGCGAGTTGAATGAATATTAAAGAGGACCCAGGGTCCTATCTTCCATCCACCACAAAGGCACTTTCACTGTGACCAATTTCTTCTGCCATCTAAGTAGCAATACACCATGTTCAAGTTAACCTGGCTGTTACATCGGATAAGAGACAAGACTCTGGTTGGTATAATCCAAAACATACCCACCGATGTTTAGGCAAGATACACCCTTTTACTTTGTCTGACTGTGAAAATTTCATTGTTTCCTATTACAGATGGCAAAGAAAAAAACATCTTGCTAATATAGAAGTTCAATGTGGTGCTCAACTGAAAAAAAGGATTATGATTGAATCTTCATATTTAACAGGCTAAACAAAAGTTTGACTGATTAAAATTCGGAGTCGTGTCCAGCCTCAAACATTTTCTGTTTGCAATTGTACGTTTATGGTGTACTAGGGATGAAGTGGGTGCGTGCCAGCAGTTGGAGGGGGTAAATTATGTTTTTTTCAAGCATTAGTGCAAAATATAATGCTAGGGCTCTTTTATGTGATTAAGGAAAGTGAAAAAAGTAGGTTTAATTTATTATGAAACTGCAGGGACAAATTAGATTGTCTAAATTATCTCAGTTAATGGGAAAACATTGATTAGTTGATTGAACTATTTTGATAATTTATTTATGACTCAAGCTATTTTTTAAGTAGAAGTGACGAACGTTCACAGGTTCTAGCCAGAGCAGCATGATTAAACTGTCTCGACAGGGGATCCCAGTAAAATTGATTGCAATTAAGATGATAACCTTTGGACATTTTTACTTGGTTACATCTAACAGTCTGTCACACAGTGGAACTAAGTGGGACAAACAGCCAGTCAGTCTACAGGCTGGCACATCACCATTTTATTACTGCAAAACTGTGTTTGAGCAACTGGTTCAGCCTGATGATGGCATCATTTTACATATAGTGATAGATGTGGATATTGATTAATAAGGGGAAAGTGTCACAATCATAATATTTGCCATTTTGCCCAGCGCTAATTACAGCTTTTGCATTATATGGATTTTTTTTTCCACTTTGATTAAGGCACATAGAGGAAAATGTACAAGAATGATCTTTCACAAAGCATCAAACTTATAATGAAGCTAAGTGCTGTGACTGCAAGTGACCAGGTTTCGCTTCTTATTGCCTTGCCAGTTAATGTTAGTGTTGTAGTGTCTTAGTTTTGCTTTTGAGCTGTGTTATGGCCATAAATCATCATCAAAGACCTACAGATCAGATTTAAGGCCTGAGCCAACATCAAAGTGCACTTATTTATCATATTTAGTGTGATCTTAGATATCATTTCTGTGTCTTCACGCTTCAGTTGCCTGTCAGCTGCAAAGTAAATCTCAGTCTGGGTGATTTTGTGTCTGATGTGTGTGTGTTTTCGACTGTGTGTTAGAACCTCAGAGCTAATAAAGAAGGACCAGCTTGTATGTCCAACAAATATTGCACATGCAGGAACAAATGCTGTCAAGCTGTCTAACTATGGAATGATGTTAACTATGGAAGAAATACCAAGATAAAACTCTGTCTTATATCTATAGCCAGGCTATAGCTGGATCTTTTGCTTTTTTCCATCACCACAGTTGTTTTTAAAAAGTTATACCATAATGAAGCAGTTCAGCCCTCTGTAATATAATTAGGCCTTGATTCATTGTGTTGACCTTTACTATGGTGAACAAGTGGTGTGGGGGGGGAATAAAGATTTTTTGATGGATCATTATGCATACCTGTGAGACTTTTCACCAAGTCTGTGATAAAGAAAATAACTCAATGCTCAGTCTGTTTCATCTCAAAAACCTTGTGCCTGCTCAGCATCTACTACAATGATGGCTTCCCTTAGGCTAACGTAACAGCAGAAAGGCTGCTCTCCACTGCTGGTGAACATATCATTTAAAACACAGTGGAGCACTCCACCTCCCTGTTATCTTCCTATACTCATGCAGGCAGGAGACTGTCAGATGCTTTCACATGATTTGATTCAATAGTTAATGCTTTTAAGTTTAAAAAGGATTTATGTAATCATGTATAGATTCAAAATTATTATAAATCAGCAAAATTATTTTAAAAAGCAAACATGCTTGGTGCACCAAGATTCATCTTGAACCAATTTTATTGTTTCATCGAAGCCCTCTGAATTGGATTTAAATCCTGAAGTGCCAGAGACCCCCCCTCAAATAAACAGCATGTAAATGCAGCTAGGTGTGGTTTGCACAGTTATAGGGAACATCCTTATACCAACAATTTCACTGCAGCCAATCTGGCTGGCCATGAAACAAATATAGGTGTCCTGCTGGCCTGGTAACTGATAAAATGGATTGTCCTTATTTGCTGTATTACCTGCCAGCTACAGTTTAAGAAGAGTACAAACCCTCCAAATTATGTCTGGTTGTTTGCCGAGGTGGCTGGCGGGTGCTTCAATTTCCAGCTGCAAGATGAACTTAGCCTGTTTTTTTTTTTCTCATTCTAGTATTTTACTGCACTTTTCAGAAGTGGTGTTCACTACAGTAGTTTTGAACTTACAGCAAGTCTGTTGATTTACAATAAGTGGAAGTTTGCCAGCAAATCATATTTTGAAAGACTTAACAGTTGTTTTACACAAGAAATGTATTATTATTTACGTGCCTGTGTTCAGATTCAGCCTTATGAAGGCATACTCTTGGTGCACGAGGATCTATACCTATTCAAACTCTGTTTTCAGAACAGCAGGAACATACAGAATTGGATATAATATAAATTCATCTTTTTGGTTCATGCTCCTCATAACTTCACTGAGACTTATCCTAATTAATTTGTCTGTTGTCAGGTTTTCATCTAGTACAGTTGTATTGCAGCGAACAGCCTGAAGGATGAGGAGTGGACTTCCATCAAGCATAATCTCCTCATTAACACTGAGGCTTTTTTATCAGATCCACTCTTTGTGTCTCATTTCCTCTGTTTCTTCCCCCTGTTTCCATCTTTTTCATGTGATCCTAATGTTTTCTCTGTAGAACAGAGCTGCAGACATTCAGATTGTATCAGGAGGTAGAGTGCATGTCTTTGTGTCTGGTATATGAACCTGGGTTTTTTTTTTTACCTGTGATTACAAGTTTCAGGCTGTGCTCCAGGACAGGTCTTACATGGTTTCCATTGTTCTGCCAAAAAATGCAGTTTTTGGTTTCACTGATTCAGCCTCAGGCTTCACATACATTAGAAAAGTAACCATTATGTGAAATTATAAAATACTTTTGTCAATGAAGGTAGAAGATGCACACACAGAGAAAACATTATAACTTCACACATGCCAGCTTGCCAGAGCAAGGCTCTTTACCTTGTTCAAGATAGAGTTGTTGTGGAGGAAATTGAGCATGTTTCACTTTATTTTGACCTACCAGTGGGTTAAAAAAACAAACACAAACAAACAAACAAACAAAAACTAGAAGGAAGAAACTTTGATAAGAATATGTTTTATAGAACTTTGGTGTAAAAAGCAATACATTTTATTAGGGCTAAAATGAGATAAATGATATCGTACATCTAACAGTTTATTTATCACTTCCCAGGTTGGATCACATTAGGCTGCTGTAATATGGGATTTGACATCTGTGAAAAGACTTTTAAGATGTACACACCAATTTAGCTCCATTAGGGCTAATTAGTGCCAATAGGCTGTTTCTCTTACTATTGTTACTGGGGGAACTAAGCTCCCATAGAGGCTACACAGCCTCCATGAGGCAAACTGGAAACTACTTTACATCAACATTTTGCAGGCAGACTCCATACACAGAGTCAAGGTAATGCCAAAGTGTGCCTGGGGTTATTTGAGTTAACTTTATATAAGACAGCTATATTCATAAATTATAAGCATAAGATTGTCGTTTTTGGAGTTTGCATCATTAATAATTCAGGCCGAAGATAACTGCAGTCGATGTTAAGATAAAGCAGATTTCTCTTTAGCAAAACACAAGATAGATCCTCTGTCTCCATGAAATCATTCTTTATGATAACTTTATGTTATTATGTGGGCAGTGCCACAGCTTATTAAATGTTTTAAGATTGTGCCATAGTTTCCACACTCTCGATTGGATGTTATTCAGTTAAATGAAAAAAAAAAGTTTACAAGGTTCAAGAAAAATAGACACATTATACAATGCTCCAAAAATGCTACTGTTCTTTTAAACAGAAAATTGGTGGTGGAGAGCAAGTCTTGATGGCTTATTTCATATCGTCGTGTTGTTGAATGGCAAACAGCTATTTTTTCAGCTGTAGTTTTTTTATCCAACATAGAGATGAGGATAGTATTTTATTGCTCTATTTTTGTGTCATAAAAGAATTTTCATTAACCAAGGAGTGTAATTGAAAATGACAACCGTAAAGACTTTGAATGTCTCCCCTTAAAAAATAGAGTTCAGGGCCATCAAATTTTGTCATTATAAATAAAAGAACAGGACGTTAACTGCTGTTTTGTATTGCAAACTAAGTATAACCAAGAGCTTCTGAGTAGACTCTTGTCAACACAGAGGACAATCCTGCAATTTATTCAATCATTAAATGCAGATTTAAAAGGATGATGATCAAAAAATAAGCTTTTGCAATGATGATCATTGCAATGCCTAGGCCTGTCACAATGAATGATATCATGGGATCAATTAAGGAATTATTATCTGTGCAGTTTTCCTCACACTGGCCATTTTCAAAAATGACACAATGAAAAGAAAAACACTTTGAATGGGAGTGCTTCAATGAAACACCCTCCAACCCTCTAAATGTTAGATGCCACAGCTCCTCCTTGGCTGTGGTTGTCAGCTGTAGTACTCCAAATGAAGTCAGACACCTAAAATCCTGTGCTGTCTGGCAAAAGCTCTAGATTTGCAACTTAACTTGTGTCAAAAAGAATTGTCTGTTGCAATATTATGATCTTTGAAGCTGCTTTGTAATCACTCGAAGAGGCTTGCAGTGGAGGGAGAATTCTGTAGATACCTGCAGATTTTGCAGGCTGTTACAGAATGGGGCAAGATGTAATAGTTGTTGCTTCTGGTTCAATTCAGTTATAAATACCACAAGTGCAGGGGAGGGAAACTGGATAGTCGGCACCTTAACATCTGCTAAAAGTGGTGGGCTTCACACTTTCTCTTATGTGGGAGCTTTGCAACGAGATTGTTTCAAAAAAAAAAAAAATGGAGGGCAAGGCTCTTGGGCCTTTGATAGATGCATATTTATTGGAGCTCTGTGGCCTAAATGTAGGGCACGAAGGCCACAACCAGTGATGCAATAACAAAACACAAGTGATAATTAGATTGTATGAAAACAAAAGAGTTTACAGTCTTAGCAGCTCAACAAACAGAACTAAATAGCAGCTACAGTAAGAATAATGACGAGTGACTTCAGAAAACCCCTGTAAATCAAAGACGATTGAGTCAGGGCAGCTGGAGAACATCAGAGGCCAAACCAGAAAACATTTTCTCTACAAATTATGATCCATCTCATTGTGCAGGGTTTCATACCCTTTTTGTACCCGCCCCTTCAAGTAAAATAGTGCAGTGACTGGTGATTGTGGTGCAGGGTGATCGGCAAAGATACACTTTTCACACTGTTACAAGTGCATGCACCATCAAAAAGATTTTTAAGCTGTATATTTAAGGTGAAATAGTTACATCATTTTTTTCCTTAAAACAATGAAAATGAAGTTGAGAATTCTCAATGCGAAATTAGATCATGGCCCTCAGGTTTCCAAAGTTTTAATCTCAAATAATACTTTTGAAATTCAAAGGCAATTCAGCTCCCCATCTTTATAACTAGCAGAACCACACAAGCTGTCTCAGAGCCACAAGGGCCTGATCATAAATTTGCCTTCTTGTACCACAGCTGTGACACGCAGGCTGTTGGATTTATAATTGGCCTGGGGATGGGAAGTGGAATCTCCTATGTTGATTTTTTTTTTCTGTGTCATTGCTCCTGGGAAACCTTTTGAAGCAATGAAGATAGTCAGTCAGAAATTCCTGCATAATGGTGAGCTGGACCAAATGGGAAATGGGAGCATCCTTATAGATGTTTCTTACTGAAGGTTTGACACTGAGTTTCTCTATCATCAAGCTCTTTTCAACCTGGACAGCCTTATCTGGCAGAAAAGCAACCAACCAGGCTTAGTGCTTAATTGTTTTATGCTAGCTGCAGGAGATGAACTCCTGTGCTTTATACAAAGGAATTAGCCAGCCATGATATAGGTCAGAAGGGCTGAATGTGAACAAGAGTACAGAGTGAGAGCTGGCAGGACTCAGGTGTTAACCTGATGCATACACCAACAATTATAGATGGATTATGCATGCATTTGCACACATATGGGAGGGAGAGAACATCATTACAGATACAGAGACAGAAAGGAGAACAAGCATACCTCGCAACCTTGGTAGACACATTTACAAAACACCACTTACTATGAAAGATACTGAGGATTGTATACTATAGTACAGTGAATGTACTGTATTGAAGTGAATGTTTTCAATGTCAGTAGTTCAGCCTGTTTGTCCTTTGCTTGACCAATTTGTTTTTGTAAACTGCTCTGACAGTATTCAGACTGATAAACAGCTGTATGAGGAAAGTAACTGATCACTAACTGTTACACCCAACACTTAAAAAGTGGAAGAAGGCAGTTTTGGATAAATAATTTAAGCAATATAAAGTAGAAGGCAATACTAGGTAGAGTAAAGCAGAGATAAATGAGACAGTTAAGAGCAAGATCAGAAAAAAACAAGAAAGAAGTTGCACATTAATGTATTTGTCACTGTTAAGTTGTAACTAGTGGGAGGAAACTTTTAGGGCAGGGACAGAATTAATCAAATAAGAGGGAGAGGATGCTATTACCACACTTAAGCTAGAGGCTACCTTAGAGGTACAGCAATGCAGCCGGGTAATTGGTTCAAACAAAGCAAAGAAACTGTCTAAAAGTTTATGATGATGACACCAAGAGCTACAGCTCACAGAAACAAAAGCTCTGCTGCCTTATCAATCACCAACATGGGCCTTTCCTCCCTTCCTCTCACAGTGTTTATGGGCTTACAGGAGGCGGACTTGTCCACATCAGTAAAAAGTCTGAGACTGTTTTTGTGAGAAAACTTGCCTGACAAGAAGCAAACACTGTGCTCAAGTGTCAGAGATGGACTATGGAGACACTTCACAGGAAAAAGAGATTCTTGACTTAAATTGCCCACACACAGGGATAGCCTGAGTCTAAAACCACCTTCATGTGCTCGTCCTGAGTAGGAGCCACGCAATGTGGCCATGTGTTCATCTGTCTGAGCACGGTATAGGGTTGGATGAAAAAATCTCAAATTTTTCTTACCATTAGAGATGCATGACATTTATCAGTGCTGATCAATTAGTGGTTGATGAACGGAAATGTATAATTATGGCTGCTTTTTAGTATGTGTTGTACATAGAGCCAATAATATGAAACCAAATTCTCTATATTGATTTAACGGGTGGAGTAGGTGGTAATGTGCCCCTCTAAAGTTGATTTGCCAACTACCAAATCAACTTGATGGAAAAATAATTGAGGTAGCTGATGATTTTAAATAGAGCAACCTCATCTAGCATAAATAAACTGTAACATTAAAAATAAATCACAGTGAAAGAAAAAAGAAATGTAAAAAGAAGGTCTAAAGCTCTTTGGAATTAAATATAAACTACTAATTAGCTTTGTATTTCCCTTAAATGAAAATGGGAACATTTATATGCAGTTTCATTCAAACTGAAATACAGTTAATTAAATGTCATGCTACAGTGCTTCAAGTCTACAACTTTTAAGTGTTTTATATCTGCCATTTTTACTCATCACACCGCTGTAACTTTGTTTTTTTGCCGCGTAGGTGGTGACAAAAATAATGTACCAGAATAATGACCCTTTTTTGAGTGAGAACAGAAGCTCACTTAACATCTCTAGCATCAGGCCACACTATCTAAACAATAACAATAGCATCAAATGGCAATTACAATAATTAACTCCCCCCTGTTTATGGTGTCGATCCTGTCCTTTGCTCAGAAGGAATATGCGAGTGGACCTGAGTGTTATTTCAATGTCTCGACATTTTCAGTTGCTTTTCTTCTTTAAAGTAGCTGCTAACTGCCTTGAGCTCCTTTTTAAAAGCTCCCATGTAACATATAATACTATTTAAATCTCTCTTCTGCACTTTGGCTTAAAGTTGTTGTTAAACTTACTTAAATGCATTTGCTCATACATTTACATTTGTTTCACCATTTTTGTTATGCCAACATCATTTTATAAAATAAAATTTAAAAAAGTATCTCTGAAATTTGTGAATCACTTTGGAAAGGTGGTAGATAGGACTCCTAATTCTAATGTCAACTAATTTTATCAACCCACCCCTAATCTCTGTGTCAGTAATTTCCTTTGTGGTTGGAGTAAAACTACATTCAAATGCTTTTTGCAGTCAATAATGGCCCAGTGATCTTATTGCTTTGGATAAATGACTAGACTTGCTCTCCATGACCTCTATATGTGTGTTTGTCTGTGTGAGTGTGTGTCTGTTTGTTGCCATGGTTACATGGCATCTAGTCTGTGCTTCTCTCCCCAGAGCCTTGTGTTTTCATGGCCTAAAAAAAAAAAAAAAACCCTCTTAGATACCCCACTAGGCATTCGGACAACTGCTGCTTCTCTCTAGTTGCCATGGAAAGCGCTGGCTTTTGCAGAGCAGCAAATTTCATGATGCCACTGTAAAAGAAATTCCAGTGAATGAATTGAAGGCTTATAGAATGAGAAAGTGATTACAGGAAGCTTGACATGACTGAAAAAGCTAATTGAAAGAGGCAGTATAATGGGCTGGGGGACATGAAAAGATATGTGTAAGTAGGACTTGGTGTGGTCACCTGGCTTGATAGCTGCAGCCGACGCTTGTCTTCCTCAAGAAAACATGTTTACATGTTTGATATTATCTAAGAGGCAAGAAAATCCCAAAGAATGCTAAAGTAAATATGATACAGGCCTGTAATGGTATGATGGCAAAAATGTAATATGGCCTGTGGAATCCCAATCAAGTGAAATGTTATATGTAGATATCAGAAGCCTCAAGCTTAAATTTAATTAATAATAACTGGACATGCTTAAAAGAAATCCTACATGTTTAAGGCAAAGCTGATGTGAAGAGCAAAAGAAAAGTTTATTTCCAAAAGCCTTTGAACATAGAATTGGTTATAGTAAAAGATGATCACTAGAAAATGATTATTGTATTATTTTATGTGATACTGCATACCACATTTCCCTATTGTAACTTTAACTTGCAAAAAAAAAAAAAAAGGATTTAAAAAAAAAACCCAACCTGAATTGATGAAGGTAATAAGCTCAGCTGTGCTGGTAGGCACCACAGGCAGTAATGCAGTTATCACCAGAGCCCTCAAATGAGAGGGGAAAAGAGTGACGTAGGACTTAAGACGGAGGAGGGAAGAAGAAGGGTCATGTACAGAGAGAGAGAAGAGGATACAGAAAGCTCTTGTATTTTTTACGTAGGAATTAATTTTCACCAGAGTTGTTCATTGTGTTATGTTTTGTGGCAACATACTGATTCTGTGTATACATATACATTTATAAAACCAAATCAGCACCTTTTAAAGATGATGTTGTTAGCTTAACCCTCTCATTTTCTTTTGTCATGCTCTCTTGTGTCTCATAAAAATACATATATGTAAATAGTCATAGAGACATTAGCCAGTCATCAAACATTGGCTCCATCTAAATATCACATTTAAATGCATATTGCTCAGGGCAGACTCACTCACAGAGGCACAGAGGATGGTGCACAGAGGAGGCGTGAGACCCCCAGGGTGCAGACACGCACACACAGACAAACACACATACAAACACACACACAAACACACTCACACACACAAACAACACAAACACACAGACTAATTGCAAAATCGCAGTAACTAACACATAGAAAACCTTATCACAGACCTTGAAATAGAAGACAAAAATATGTGTGCACACATACAAGATGGAAAGGAAAGCTGTATTCAACACACACACACACACACAAACACTCACATTCGCACACAAGCTGTATCGCTAACTGGAAAGTACAGTACACACTCATGAGGTACACATACACATTAAAACCCCTTAAAGTTAATACAGCACATTTAAAACAATTTTTACAAATGCATGCATTCAGTGCTACTAGCAGTAATATACACAGTAATTGCCATCTTAGTGTTGCAAAATATGTTTTTTTATCAATTAAAGTCAGACATGCTGGGTTATGATTTCAATATTTATGAGCTGTTTCCAGGGCGATGTTATGTAACTCTGAAACTGTTTATTTTGGTCTCTGTTGGCCCCACATTCAGGGTCACGATAGAATTATAAAATGGATGCAAATTCTGTTTGTGTGAAGGATTATTAGTATAAATTATCCCTCTTCCATTTCTCTTGCTTGTTTGTTTCTCTGTCTTATTGGCTTTGTATCACAGTCTCCATTCTTTATCTTATTGCATTCTTTAACATTATATTTCCTTGTTTTTGCTCCCACATATCTTAGACAGCTGTCTTTACTCTTGCTCCAACACTTGTCATAGCATGTCAGAACGGCCTTGGTTTACCTTGTCTCTTGTTCACTTCAAGCTGAGATATGCAGCAGCTACAAAATTAACTCAGACAGGATAAGCAGTTACAGAAAATGGATGGTTGACACATCCTTATCACACAGATTGGCATCAAAACTGCCTACCAAATGGCTTTTAAAAAATGTAAAGTAAAATCTGCAGTTTCCCAAAATTTCATTCAAAAATTGTAATAAAGTGATAAAAAGAAAAAATTGGTCCATGTAAGTAATTTAATCTGGTTTCAATCAGCAATCAGCAATACAATCAGAGCATTTACAAGAGGCCCCGCATGCCAGAACACTTCTCTGTCTCTACCTCTTTTTTATCCTGTGCTTCTCTTCAGAGCATCTGCATTTGTCCGTCAGCAAGATGGGTTAAGAGAATGTTGATTAGTTGTTGATCAGGGATGGCATAGTCATTTTGAATGGATAAAAATTAAATCAATACTCATATTGGTAGCCTAATGGACTTTCGTGGGAGTTAATACATCTGAGGGGTATGCTCAAGCTCAGCTCCTAAAAACAGAAAATCAGTATGTGATGAAGATACATAAAGAAAATATGTGAAACTCTGCTCTGTTCTTTCACAAATACTCCAAACACTTTTGATCTTGCGTAGATGCCTTAGATATGGGCCTGGTGGGTCTGTAAGTGCTTTTTCTTTCTCTGATGTTGGCTCAGGTACCATAGTCTTACTAACCATGTTTACAATAAAAAGATTTCTCATGTAGGCAGACTCACACCTTACAATTTATCGCTCTTCTACCTTTTTCTAATCACAGTAATTTAATCAAATACTGTGTGTGTGTGTAATAAAAAATACTAATAATACCATTAATAAAACCTGTCATTAAATTACCAATGTACAGGAAAAACCTTAAAATGAAAATAATAATCCATACTCAGGCTTAGAGTAGAATGATAAAACAACATGTGTAGTAAAATGAATAGATTAATGATTCATAAAAAGTGTTCAACATAATTTGTTTTATTCCAAAGACACAGGGCTTAGCTAAGTTCATCACACATTGTTTAATTTACATACACCTGCAATAGTTTGTTACACTTTCACAGACATTGAAAACCATGAGTGTGATTGCACATACAGCTAAAATGTAATAGGTACTTATTTTGTTGCCTACATTCTAGAAAAAAAACACTGCCAAATTTAAAAAGAAAATTTTGTTTTAGTTTTTAAATTAAATTATATTGCACTCCTACTCCTGGCAATTTCTACCACTCTTCTCTCAGAAGATGTTAACATATTCTGGTATCTTGAAGAAATTTATAGGTGATTTCTGTGAAAAACATGGCTAAACATGTGAAACTGAAAGAGAGATCTATCACAGAAAAACATGCAGACATACTCACACACAAACACACAGTATTATTTTCTTATTTTGTCAGAGATGTTATGCGGTGCAGCTCTGTGGAGGCTCTGCAGCTGAGTCCACACGGATCACAGCAGGTCATCAGTTCCTCCCACATTTCCTACATTTATCCCACAGAAAGGTCATTAATAAACACATTCAAATGTTTGCACAAAGATGACAGTTGTTTTCCAAATTTCTTGCATATATTTTACACTGTAAGTTACATCTAACACATTTTAGTTCTTTAAAGATGAACTGTGGCAAAAAATGTCACATATAGACTTATTGATCCTTAATATTTCATAGTTAAGGTAGTTTCAGACAACTTTAAGAATATGACTGGATGATGCCAACTTTCGGTAATGACTCAACAGTCAGAGGAAATTTGTTCTTCTTTTTGTGACTTTTTTTAAAAGTTTTTTTTCCCTCTCTGTTAATATCAGTCATTCTTCTAAACAAATAAAATCTATGTTAAAGTTTATCCTTCCTCCCACATCCTTCCTCCCACATCTCATGAATATTATGTCATAATACAAAAGATATGACCTATAGATGTAATAATGATTAGTTAAAACAGAACTAGCAGAACTGCAGTTGTTATTATTTGACTGTGTAAGTTGATATAGCAGCTGAACGTAATTCATAGATTTAAACAACTTTCTTAGTAACAGCAAAACAACAGCCTGGTGTCATCGTCCTCTGGTTACCTTTTCTTCAGCATCCCGTTGTGTTTGTTTTTCATTACTGACCCACATCCTCATGAGGTAGAGTTGTGTCAACACCTTGGGGCATGTACCACCGTGTGAAACCACAGACGATGTTACTCAGTCAGGTTCTGGCTGCCGTTTCATTGTGTTCCTCTACACCTGTCCTATGGCCTGGAGCTCATGTAACTGCAGAGTAATGGGGTAGGGGGTTTGCATCCAATTTAGAGAGTGATGGTATTTTCTTTTCCATAATATTCTAAATTAGAATTGATCTGTTTTGATCTGGTTTTCTGTTTGTTTCAGAGGCTTCATTTTCTCCTCTACTTTGTCTATTTGTTTTTACAATTCTTCTTCTTATTATTATTCTCAAGGAAAGGTACAGACTTTTATCAATGAATTAAATTAATTTATCACAAGAAAATAAATCAACATATAATTTTACATTTTTTCTTCAACAAAAACTTGTAGACCATCTAGTGAAAAAAATTGGCAAGTGTCGCATTTCAAACAGAGAACACATAACTTTTCCTTGTTTTTGTCTTCTTAGACTCTTGGTGTTTGTTCTTAAAGGTAAGATTTAATAAATTTAATACCAAAAAACAAAAAACAGCCCCCTGAACATCTGTCTTCCCTTAAATATTCTGACTGATGTGGAATACTTGTACTTCTGGTAGATCTTCGCTTTGATGAATAAAAAGATAACAAGGTTTCTGCAGGTCTTTAAGAGGTTTTCCAGTGCTTTTAAACCTCTGCCTTTTTTGCTTATTTCAGTGTGAAGTCGATGGAACCTATCAAAGTTTTGTAATTGTTCCCGTAGATCACTTTAAGGGGGAATTGCCACATGGCTGCAATGTAAACCTTGAGGCCACAGTTGTTATTTTAAGTGTCCAACAACATTATCCACCATGTCTTTAAAAACATGGGCCCTTTTGTGAAAGAGTTTTTGTTTATTAGATGTTCTTTGCAATTTTCATATGGTTTCGTAAAAGACTATTCTTTATTTATTTTGAAGGGCGGGCTGTTTTTGTTTCATCCAGGGAACCTCTGGCAACCACTCTGTGGAAGCTAATGTTGATCCAAACAAAGAATAATGGACTAAAAAAACACTTAACTCCTGCTTCTTTCTGCCTGCTACAGGGAGGAGGAGGAGAGCTTGCGGGACAAGATTCGAGCAGATCATGAGCGAGCATTGCAGGAGGCAAAAGAGAAACTAAGAAAGTCACGTGAGGAGTTGCAGGCTGAGATTCAGACAGAGAAGAGCAAAGTAATGGAGGACCTGAAAAAGAAGGATGCAGGGCCTAAACCCCTGCCACCCGTCCCCATGCCAAAAGTGGTGGGTGTCAGTGATGGTGAGCCACCAGAACCTGACGTCAAAGAGAGACGCGACAAGATCAGAGAGGTAAGATTACCTTTAACTATTTATAGTTTTTAAATATACATTTGTCTAAGTCTGGTACATTTTTGCTGGTGTTACTTCTGCGGGGCATGCACATAGGAACCCATCATGGGGTAGATGAAGATAATTTAACTTCTTAAATAACCTTTCACTCTGCTTTTGACTGTAAGGAGTGGAGTAAAAGCAGTCAAACACTGCACTAAAACTGCATTTTGCGGATTGTAGCCAAAACTGTTGCTGGTACAAGAAATGAGACTTTCTGATTAACTGTCAATTTGACAGATGGACCACAGTATTAGATCAGCATAAAGTTGATCCACCTTAGAGCTTATTTCTTATTACTTACTACTTACTTATTTCTTAATTTAGAAAGAAATTCTGTCAATTTTGAGCTCGTTTTCTTGTACGTTCATTTACTTCCGTATTCCAAAATGGTTAAGAACACCAGAAGCTAAGTTTTCATTGAAACAATATTTTTAATGGTGTTTTACCTGCATACCAAGTTAATCAGAGCACACAGGACCAAATATAACTGACTCCTGAAAAGAGTCTGATGCAGTGTTCACTCCACATAAAACCCACCTGGGAAACAATATTTTATCACTTTCACCAGACTTACTGGAAAATAATGAGAGCGGGCAAAACCACCGATCTGTTTCGGTTCAATATCCTCTCTTCCAGCCCCTCTAAAAACACAAAAAAATCTGAATCCGTCTGCATGTTGGCTTGTCTTCCACCTGTTGTCATTGTGAAATAAATTCTGTGAAAAATATTTGGTTAACGTGAACCCTGGCTTGTATTCTCTTCTTTAGTCTTGGTATGTAATTGCTGTTTCACAATGACCTCCTCCATGGGTGTACTCATTTGTGCTCATTTATACTTTACCTGTTACATCTTTTAACTCCCCCTTTTAGCTAATTGTGTTACCTTTTTTACATATATAGAGAAAATAATCGCTGTGGGAAACCGGCTAGAGTTATGGCTTTTGTTAAAGTGAAAGTTGCATCAATAATGTGTAGATTTTATGAGAAAAACAAGTGCCATAGGTATTTTTTTTTACCTTGTATATGCATTCCAGCACAGGATGAGGGGCATGCAGGATTTGTAGTATTACTCCACTGATATACTGGCAAAAATCCTTTTATCAACCCCATTTACACTGAGCTCTATGAAAAAAAATGTAGTAGACTGGGGGTAAATACGTGTAGCCGCAAGTTTTGTATAAGGGGAAATTTAAATCCTAGCTATATATGTGAGGACCAGCTTATGTTAAACTATACTGTACGTCTGAATCCATTTCTGTTGCTTAATGTCTTTCTTGGCGCCGGCTTTTATTAAAGGGAACAGCGAGCCAGACAGACAGTATCTGTGCTGAATGCAGATGGTGCTATCTGGTCCTGCTCTCTTTAGACATAAAGCCAACCCCAGCCTATCACCCTCTCTGTGCTCCTCTCCTTTATTTCTCCCCCCTGCAAGTTCTCTTGCATAATTACCTCATATCGTCTCTCTCGAAACAGCACTTGGAGTCAGAACACTCGCTGTGCAGGGGAGCAGGCCCATTCACTCAAAACCCGCCTTTGTCTCTAAATGCCCCTTTTGTTCCCTTCATAATTACCATTCAGAAAGAATGCCATACACTCCCAAATGACCAAGAAAGTAGCAGCTGTATGGGCCACAGTACAGCACAGCACTGCACATTCCCCTTTTTCTTGATTGCCAGTGCCTTGTGATTCCAAGGAGAAATCATAATCACACACTGCCATACAACTGTGACTAAAACACTGGAGCTCCCTCTTTAAATCCTGTCTATAGGCAGACATTCAGCCCGCATTTTGATGTTGTAAGTCCAGGAAGGAGTATCAGCATCCTTTCTCTAGTTCTGGCTTGTGCTTAATGCAGACAGAAAATAGTAATTCAGACAGTGGTCACTGTTAAGTCTGTCTATTATCACATTACTTTGCATAAGATTATTCTATCTGTCTAAGCTGAGGCCTTACACTACCTGACACTGTCTGTCCTGCAGTACTTCTTTATGTTGGACTGGTTTAAAATTGATTGTGAAGCATCAGTGATAATAAAGATGTACTGAATATCAGTGTTTGACATTCAAAGCTTCTGTTGAGGTTTTCTAATAAGGCTTAGAAGAGTTCCTGTTTTATGATGTAATCTTAATACTTGCTATATATTTTCTGTTGTTGACGGATAATTTTTATTAATGAAAAATCTGAAGGTCTCTGGTTTTTTGATAAATTTGATCAGGGGCCAATAACCACAATGTAAACTCCTTGTTTTTGCTCCTAGTGTACTTAACCTCTGTTTGCAGAGAAGAAAATAATGGGAGTAGAGGTTGTCTTTTTAAGTAAGTGCTCTGCAATGTTCACTTTTGTGACGATGTTCATGTGGATTTTGAACCATAACTCAAAAATATTATTCTGCGTGTATACATTGCAGTGTTTAGTTCACTCCATCTCAGTAATATGGTGTCTTCATAAGTTTAATGAGACAGTACTGCACTTTTCTCTCCATACTTTAAATGCAAATCATTTGTATTCCAGTTTGTCATTTTTAATTTAATGCAATTAATAGGCTTTATGTTAATATATTATTTAAGCAGAAATAAACTGACGACCCCAAAAATGACAGACAATGAAAAAGACAAGTTTATGGCAACTTCCTGTGTGAGAGGTGAAAGGTGATTACTGTGTGTTGCTTGCATAAGTTTTGCAGGATCATTTGAAGGTTTAGGTGAAGATAAACTCTCATTTTCAATCTTGTACGTTAAAACAAACTGGGCTTTTCTTCAAATGGTTAAAGGTCCCAAATCCAAGCAACGTCCATATTCTCTTATAGGAGCAGTTGTCATCAGCAGCTGTTGATGTAGAATTTCAATGTCAGTATTATGAACAAAAATTTGCAATACGACCCTAGTTTAAGTTTTTTTTATTTTAAAAATGCTGCATCCATGCCACATTTTTTACATGTTTAAAAACTTATATTGGGCCCTTTCTTAAATTTTTGTTTAACTTTTATTTTTATTTCATTTGCTCTATTTCAGTCACTTGACAGTCTATATTTAAAAGCTGAGGAGAACATTATTTTCTTGAAGTAGAGTGTTTTTGAAAATATGTTAAGCTTGATGGACAAAGACATGTACTTGGACAAAGGGAAACTGACAAGAGGTAAATATCATTCAATGCCAAAATACACAAGTCCCAGACTCTGTATGTTGGAATCTTCATGCCGTTTTCCTGATATTTTCGAATATGTGATTTTTAGAAGCTGACTTTGAAAAATTAGTGAAATAAGTCAGATCTATCAGGGCACTTTTCTTTGGCTTAGTCATGCCAATCAGACCCTTTGTTCTTCTAGAAATAGAAATAATTTTCTTATTCAAGCCAAACACACATTTCATTGACTATACAGAGCACAAAAACCCTCCTTTTCCACCACTTCCATTAGCTCAGAACTCAGTGCTCAGTGCTCTTTAGCTATTCTGATAATTACACAACCCAGACATTAGTGGTCATTAAGCCATTGTCTGGAGATGGCAAGAGCTTTAGGGCGATACAATCAAAGAATGGAATGGAATTGATGAATATTAACTTTTCCAGCACTATTCACCTGTCGCATCATGAGGTGTTGTTGGCCTGGAGCTGTTGAAATTAGCTGACTCTTTTAGTTAATGGGCCATGGTAAAATGTGTTGTTTTTTTCTTTTTCCTATCTTTTAAAAATGGTTCATCAATAATGTTGGAAAAACACTAAGGAGTCTAGAATGCATAACTAAAATGAATGTTCAATAGTAGAAGGTAATATTTCTTTGGGTTTGCATTGCCTTTTTGATGAGGAGTACCAAATATAAATGTCATTATTTATGTTCAGTCATCTGTTATAGTTTGAAATATAGCAAATGTTATTCCTGCTTCAGGATTACATTAATAATTCACTCATCGTGATTTTGCACTATAGAACAGCAGATGAGAACCAGCTAAATGTAAATTCAAAATGACAGACCAGCAGTTATGTTCAATTACTGACAATGACTGAAATGATTACCCCTGTGCATTTTATGATATGTTGTGTTGAAGTCACAATGAAATTTAATTCTAACCTAAGTCCTAAGTTAATGGCACAGTTAAACAAAAAACTTGTTAACAGTACTTGTATTTTATTTTCTGCAGTACCACTGGTACAAGGGATGTAATTCTTTCTTTTTTGGATCTGACAGGGACAGAATATTCCTACAAATGTGGTTCAGTCTGACATTAAATTGTAAAATACAGAATGATGTCAAGTATAGCTGCTGCACCAGCTTGTGGAAGAGATAGAGTAATAGTAGTAAATGGAAGGAGGCTACTTTGTGTTTGAAGTGGATCAATGCGTGAAAAGTATTATGCAAATGATGCCATTAAACTTTTCAGACGAATGAAGGAAACACTCAACATAACTTTCAGACAGACATCCAGATTTATTCATGCAGTTCTTATATTTTTGTTTGAGGCAGCTTTGCGATGTAGACTACTAGGACTTTAACACAGGCCAAAGGCTACTGTGTTTAAGGTGACCACTACACCTATAGCATCTAGAAGTTGGCCACTGTACATACCATTAAGTCTTGGTCATTCAACATCGAGTTGTAACAATAAAGTGTCATTAAATTTTTACTCTTGCTTGCACTATGTGGGTATACAGTTTGTTCTGCTGCACATCAAGAACATCTCAGTCAGCCTAAACTCACACCAGTCTGCATTCAGAACCAGCAGGTCCACAGAGGATGTAGTCTCCACTACCCTCCACTCAGTCTTCACACGCCCTGAAGGAATCAACACCTACATCAAAATGGTGGTTGTTGATTTGAGCTCAGCATTTAAACTTAACACCATGAGCTGAGTATTACGCTCTGCTACTTGATATCAACCTTCCTCACAAACAGATCAAGAGCTGCAACTTTGTTAGAGGCAAAACCTACTGCTGCTTACTACTTTATACTATTACGTGTGAATGCAGTGCAAGACAGGAGGTCCACCTTTAAAAATTCAATGTACCTGAGGTACCTCAGGGAAATGATGCAAGACAACCTTCAACTGAGATCGGATCACTGATAATTACAAAAGACAAATCATAAACAGCCTTGAAAAGGAAAAAGGAATTTCTTATATCATAGTCTCATGGCCTACTTTGACTCATCGGAAGGCAGGCAGTACAGTGTTTGAAGGCCACAGAGCTGACTGCCGACTTGGCTTGCCAGTCAGTAAGCTTTGAATGTTGAGTGATAAGCAAATGATTACAGATTTGTGCCTGGCA
This sequence comes from Acanthurus leucopareius, assembly GCA_029814765.1. Classification (NCBI taxonomy): domain Eukaryota; kingdom Metazoa; phylum Chordata; class Actinopteri; order Acanthuriformes; family Acanthuridae; genus Acanthurus; species Acanthurus leucopareius. The sequence goes on along the minus strand of JAQMCX010000011.1, from coordinate 1,443,850 downwards.
CTGAAGAGAGGGCATTTTTCCCTCCAGAACTATAGACTGTGGCTGCAAAGCCCAGATAAATTGATGTTCAAAGCATTTCCATTTGAGTTCCATGTAGCAAAGGTTTCTAATGGAAACATTGAATATCTACAGAGATGACAGTGAGTCCTCTGCTACGTCATTTGTACTAATACTTGCTCTCTTTTCTTTCTTTTCTTGGTCTCTATTTTTTATCCTTTGACCATCCTCTCTCATCCTCTCTTACTGTCTTCAATGCCTTGAAAGATTTTGGGAGACAGTATTTTATGGTGAATCATTTATTTCCAGCTTTAAATGTAACAGATTGTCTCCTAGCTGCTAAATCTTGACATTGACACTTTTTAATTCACTTTCTTATTATAACCTCAGTATCACTTGCCATTCTTCACACCTCCTTCTCTTGCTCTTACAGGAAAGTCTTCGCTTCTGTCTGCCTTTGTAAATCAAGTCAGTGTTTGTCTTTTTCAAAACCTCAGCTGTTTTTATTTTTCTGGAGTTTGTCAGAATTCCCTTTTTTGTGCAGAAACCGCTGATTCATTTAATGTTTGCTTTACCCTATCAAATCCCTCTCCCCCTGCTGTTTATTTACCAATTCCCTTTGTAAATATTATTTTATTTTTTTTAAAAAAAGACAAAATGAAAAATGACCTATCATAGAGAGATCAATTACATGATTAAGTGAAGGGGAGGCATAGTGAACCTCACCGATAAGAGCTGAGATGATGGAGCGGGAATGACAGTGAAGCTGGCAGAGGACAGGATCCATGAACTCAATTCCACAATGACTCTCTGTCCCTCTGGGCCGCTGCTACTGCAGAAGAACAGCTCAGACTCCAGCTTTGTTTCTATTTCAAACACTAGATCAACAAAAGAAGCTACTAGGTCTGAGTTAATACCTGCACGAAGGCCTTACTGCTGTTTGCCTGTCGCAGGGTTGATTACTATCCTCAATGCAAATTGTTTTTCGATTTTGTCATTTTTACAGATAGAAGTTAATAGTGTACATATGGTGCATGTGAGTTGAGTGGGGCAGGCATTAGTGCTAAATTGCTAAACTATGGAGATACATTGCATATTTTTACTGCAGCAAAAAAAGATCATCCTGTCATATCCCTAAATAAACTTAGGGTCATCCTGTCTTTCAGCTAGTTCAGCAGGCAAGACCTGACAAAAATGTCTGCCCGTGTGTGTGTGTTTGTGTTTGTTTGCATGTCATGAATTAATAGGATGACCTGACAGCTTCTGTCATGTTAACTGTACAAAACTTCAAGAGACAAAAGGACACTAACTGTATGCAAGGGCTTCATAGATCAAGCTACTTTTTTATATTAAGAACGAGGAGGCAGGATAGAAATCCTTTTATAAGGTTGGCAACTTTGATATCAGACATTTGTAAATCTGGACTGGGCCTTACACTGTTGAGTAATGTCAGATGTGCATATTTTCTGAATTTAAAAATATTTTACAGACTGGATGGGAAAGCTTTATCATGCTCACATGCTTAATGTTTCTGCTCACCAACACATTTTAGGATCTTTTTTGCAAAGCAGCTATAGCTTAACAAAATGCCCCTTCTGCTCTTCCTGTCATCAGCCTATTGTCCTCCAAAAACAAAAACAACAACAACAACAAAAATGGATGCTATATGGATAACAACTTTTAGGGAGTTCAACAAAATGCCTTTTTGTATTTTATATATAGAAATTGATGCAACTGGCATCATGATGTCAATAGCAGAATTGTAGCAGTAGAAGTTTGCAGTGGAAGTAAATATTAGGTTAATATATAATTTCCTTACATTATACAAGGTTAAACATGTTATATACTATTTACTGCTTAAACCACTGACTTGGGCATATATAAAACCTGTCTCTCTAGAATCTGTTACTATGTCATTTTCATGGAAACTTTATCGGCACCTTCTTTCGGAGTCCCTTTGAATTTATTTACTGTGAAAGCAATTCAGAATTCAGAGTTTCACCACTCTGGTATAACTTCTGAAAGGTCTTCCGTTAGACTAGTGAGGAATCCTCCATGGGGTGAGTTGGAATGAGATGAGAAAGACGAGGGCGGATGGACGGGTAATTTAAATCAGTCAAACTTGCTCTGGAGGTCACTCAGAGCAGCATGTAACTCCAGCTCAGCTCCCCACCTCTGCAGACATCCTAAAGCATTTCACCCTGTGCCTCCTCTGTAGTCGTTAAGCTTATTTTTACTCTCTTTTTTTTCCCTCCAAACAATGGCAAAAGTGAAGGCCTTGCTTTCTGGTGCTGGCTTTAAGGGGATTTATTAATATTTCAGTGCCCTGTGGTTGTCTTTGTTCTGATATTGTGATTGTGTGTGTATGAGACTGTGGCACATCTGGAATAAGAGTGCATGAACCATGTTGGTTGGTCCTCAGGGGAACAGATGGCTTGAAGCAAAGTGTGCTTCTTTTTTAGAGCAGGCAGCAAGCAGGCAGTTGGCTGCCACTGTGAAGGTCACAGCTCCTTGTAGACCTTGCAGTCTTGTCGGACATCAAATAGAGGGTAACCTGCCTCCTCTGAAAAGGCAGCTTATATTTCAAGAAGTCATATGAAAGATCTGAGTGCTGTAGGTTAAGGGTATCTAGATATACTGGTATTGAAGTTTATGTCAATAACTCACACATGATAATATCATTTAACCAATGCAGCACCTCACTTTGATATCAAAGTTTGTCCCACATACACCTTAACCCTGGTCTTCACCCACATATCTCCATATCCAAATGCATCAAAACTTTAGTCTTCCTCTACCCACACCCCTGATTTAGATTTATTCAAAATTTTCTTCCTCAGTATTGACAACGGAGAAATGTATTGTAAAGGTATTATCAATATATTTTATAGGAGTCCATGCCATTGCAAAATTTTGAGTCCATAGTGTAAGACGAAAGGATATTTTGCTCTTGCGCCCTCTTAATACAAAGGTGTTAAAAGGATGTAAGTGGTAGAGAAATATTTTTTACAAAAGTATGGCTTATAAAGGATTTGTAGAAAGGATTTCAGTGACTCCCAGCCTTACCAAGCAGCTGCCTCAGAGAAGGTGAATCAAGCAAAGAAACAGACTGTGTTTGCCTGTCTGTGTTACTTTGGAGAGTTGTCAGGGTAGAACAGGCTCTCTTCATCCTACACCACAAGCTGCTGGTTGTTGTCATGCCTCACAGTCCCACGTGTAGTAATTCTCTGTGGGTACTAAGTAACAACAGGACAAACCACCACCAGGACTCACTAAGAATAACAGCTGAAAGTAATGGAGAATCCCATGAGGCATAAACTGAATGTAAGAGATGCAGAATGGAAAACTTTGATATGATGTAAATCAAACAAGATGCATTAAATGCAAATACTGTTTACCCATTGGTTTTGATGGGGCAAGGGATTTGTATTTGGTTTGGTTCAAAGATGTAGATGTATGATAGATGTATGAAACTGGAATCGATGCTCGCAGTGTCTAATGGGGATTTGCAGAATTTTCTGAAGAAACGTTCCTAAGCAAGTTTATCATACATACATTTTTGTTTACTACAGATAACAGGATCTAGAATCTCAAGATGTGCTTTTAGGGTCAAAATCAATGAAAAAACACTGACTCTGGCATATAGGTGTTTAGTTAAAGTTGCAGTAAGAAACATTTTAGCACCAAAAGCACAGTTATAGTACAGTGCTTTTATAGAGATCAAATTAGCACTGTGACCTAAATGAACAGTGTTGATAGTATAAACCATTCCACAAAAAAACAAGAGTGTATGTCAGTTTAAGGAATGTCCATAGAAGACATGAAATTGTTCCCACACTTGTAACTGAACCCTGGCTCCTTTGACAAAAATTAAGGATCCTTACTGCAAAACTATGAAGGACCCGTCAATTATAAACACTATACTATGTAGTGTAACCCTTCAACTAAGACTGTTTTAAAGTAATTAGAGGTGGATCTGCCCGTACTTTTTAGCCATGATGGAACATTGTCATGAGATTTGAGGAATATTACAAGAGAAATTAGATTTGCCAAAAAAATTGAAGTGATAATATATGATAGTTATATATGTATAAAATGGTTAGTGTGAAATCTTCAGCTATTCGTCTAGTAAAAATGTGGTATTATTGCAGCCATGGACATGATCCATTGGTTGTAATGATGCCTTCACAGATGATAGATGACAGATATGCAAGCCTCCCGTGTCGTGGCATGAACACAAAGATAACCTCATACCATCACAGATGCTGGATTGTGGACTTTGCATCTGTGACAGTTGGATTATTCTTTTCCCACTTTATCCCTGAGGACACAGCATTACTATTTTAGAGTTGGGTGATTATCGTCTGACCTTTTTTAAATTAAGCAAAGCTTTTTGATTAATTACTAGTATTAGAGTGATGTGGGTTTAACTGTGCTTGTCAGAAATCAGAAAAGTGTTGGGATTTTTGTTCTCATTACAGTAAAATTTGGAGTTATAGCTCAAGGAGTGAACTAGCCATTTTAGTCAATGCAAACTATTTTTTCCCTATTTTTCTTGTAGTTCCCAAGATGCTGTAATGAAAAGAGCTTGCTATTTGAATCAATCACTGAATTTCGTAGCTTAATGCTCAATTAGTATTCCGAGGTCGTTTAAGCAGCAGTTTGTCAACGTTGTCAAGTACCCTACTCTGCTGTGCTTGTCCTTGGCATATGGGCCAATCAACTTTTAATGAAACATCCAATCAGCACAGATTACAGGGAACCAGCCAATGTGTGTGTCCATGTCACGGTGTGTATTAATTTGATTTATAATCCTTGGTGTGTGCATGGAGTGAAAACACCAAGAGCACAATGAATTTCCTGGCCCCCGTCTTTATTAGCTTGGCTGCCTGCCTGCTTCTGGAAGGGGGGGGGGGTCTGGATACCCATCCTGGTGGAATGGCTGTAGAGCTGTACCGGATAGTTCAAATTTTGATTTTTAATTCAAAATGTTGACATTCCAAGGAGCCTTTCATGCAGAGTATGTAACAGCACCACTGCTCTCTGAAAAACATCAATTTCAGTGTTTCATAAATTGAACCTGGCTGAATGTGCTGTGACTGCACTAAACCTTGTTATAAAGACAACTCAAACCAAATTTTTCCTGTGAATGGTTATTAATCAACATACAAATACATATCAGGGACCTTTACAGATTGTTGCTTGTGAAGGAAGGTCTAAGAGAAGGGACAGAAGGCAACAGACAGCTGCTGAGCACTGGAGAGCTCTTGAGAAGAGAGTTGGAACAAGACTGGAACATCTGGACCAAAAAGAAAGCCAAAGTCACACCAGATTCTGCTCTGAGTTCAAAATTTATTTTTTAAAACTTTTCCGACTAAAAAAGTGGGTTCGTCTTCACTCAAACTTGTGTGCAGCAGTGAGAGTCAGAATAAACACAAGTGATCCTGTGCTCAAAGTTGTGCAAGGAGTGTGAGGGGAGAATTTATGTATTTTTTATGAGAAGTCAGAAAAAATCAAGAGAAACAGTCAAAACTTCTATCCAAACCTCAACAGAAGGTTTGAATTCCAAAAAATTACATTTGCAGCAGCCTTATAAAGAGGCAAGAAGTTAGGCAGGCAGGTGTGCTGGCAGGTAGGAAAGAGCTTGGCAGGAGAGAAATGCAAGGTGGCTGATAGATCAATAGATTGTCACCAGCCTACTTCCTGGAGTGTGATGCAGTGCATTAGCTGTGTGTGTTGCTGATAACTTGTTTAGTTTCTACTCTCCTGCCTGGTGAGCCCCTAGAATATTTCTCCCCATCTTGTGAAATTGTAAAAACACAAACATGGGTGGAGCACACATGGACAGCCAGGTAAAATAAGCAGTAACTGCATATAGGTCAAGGGTAAAGAAGTGGATGGCACACACACCAATCACTGGCGATGAGCCCACTGATGTGCTCCGTGGGCTGACTGACTATTCATGACTGATGAACATTTGAATTTCTTCTGTTAGTAAAGTTCTATGGCTTTGTTCACTGAAAATAGCTGCCCACCATAGTTGAAGTTTTTGTTCCCCTGCCATGATCTTGTTTTTCAAAAAGGTAAAAGCCTTCAAATTGATCTTTGCCTGAGGCCTACAAATCACTAAAACTGCCCCTGATCTCCTTTCAGAGCTGTCAAGCATAAAAATGAGACCAGAAGTGGTCAAATAAATAATAATAAATTATTAATGACATTGAGGCTTTAAAAAGGCTACTTCATTCCACTTATGTGTTACCAGCCTTGCTTGAAAACGCTTCCCAGCCAGGTTCACTTTTTTATTTTTATACTCTACTTTCAGCACTACATGAGCTTTACAAGTGTTGAGTGTCTGTGTGAAACAAGCTGAGTGCGAATTAAGTGAGAGCAGCCAGTGACTGCAGGTTGGATGAAGGAAGAAGTTTGTGATTTGCCTGCTCAACAGGTTAATGATGAATTGATCATATTAACTCTGTTTTGTTGTACTTTTGGATAATGAGCACTGTGTCTTTGAGTAAAATCTCATCTAAATTCTGTTTCATTCTCTCTGTTGTAAGCTCTGCTCTGAAGTTACACTGCTGTCCAACTGTCTGTTTGAGAAGCCCAGCAGACCTGCCATTTATTGTGCTAATAGGCAGTGACACAGAAATGACAGAAAGCAGAAGCAGAGAGACAAAAGTCACTTATGTGCTCATCAGTTCTGCTCATTATTTTTGTTCTTTCCAAAGGGACATCTATGTTTACATCCACTCTTATCGCTGGTGGCTCAAACAATGCTATGACCTGCAGGCTGACTGGCTGTTGTGACACTTAATTTCTTCTGTGTGACAGACTGTTACATTTATCTTTATCAAGTAAAAACATCCAAAGCTAACTTTTGTTGTCAACCTAAAATTCATCATGATCCCCTATTGAGATGAATGTTTTGTGTAGGAGAGAACGATTCCCTTTTTGTAGATCTTTACAAGCACCAAAAAGATATCACACTGAAGGAAATGGGAAACCATTATGAAAGCTTATATTCTCTCTTTTATACAGCAAGATAATTGAGAATTGTGCCATGCAGGATCCAGCCATCATCAACAAGGCTGCCAAAGAAGGGATGTGACATGCTGATAGGCATGTAAAGACAGAGAGATCTGCAAATGGACAGATCTGAAAGCTGCTAGGTAGCCAGACCATACATGGAAATAAATCAACAGATGTCCATAGAACTAGTGAGTGACATAACAACACAGACAGGAAATGCACTTTTCAGAGATTGTTGATGCCAATCCAACAAAGGCTGTGGATGAGCAACAAGGTTTAAAATTGAAAGAGAACAGCAGTGCTTCAGTAAGAGCTGGCACTTTTTCTTTCCTCAGCTGTGTCATCTTCTCTGTTTGCCCTGGAGCTCCACTTCTCAGCATCAGCCTCCATGTCAGGGCTCATCTTACAGTCTCTTGCTCTTTTTATTCTCATCCTCCTCCCCTGGCCTCTTTCAGTGTTCTTTTAAAGATCATATAAAGAATAGAATTGTATTTTCTTGTATCTTTCACACAAATGTCTACAGATTCAAGAAGTAGAAAGAGAACGTTGTGCACCCAAGCATAGCACAAAAGGAGAATTTCAAAATAAATCCTCAGCTTTATGATACCTAAATTTGTTTAAGTTCTTTTTTAAACTTTCTGAGGTGTACACGTGTGTAAGCATGTGCATGTATCTGTTTGCCACAAAGAAAGTGCCTGCACAAGGTTTTAACCAACAAAATGAGGACTTTTTTGAAACTGAGGATAATTTGTTCAGTCCTCACAACTTCAACTTAGTGATTAAAGGGTAGTACTCAGATTTAAGGGTTATAACGGGGTTATAAACACCAAGAGGCATCTGAGAAGCTCAGAATATTATCTGAATGTAAACTCACCTTATTTAAATAAAAATGTCCAACCAAGCAAGACCATTTAGTCTTGATGGTCAAGGTTAGGGGAATAGGCTACGGAGTACGTATTGGCAGTGTAAGTCCTTACAAAGATTGTGTGTGTTTGTGTCTTAACGCACTTATGTGTGTGGAGGGACCTGCTGTTCAGCCCTGTACATCACACTGGGGGAAATGTGGCAAACTTCAACTCTGCAGCGGCATCTTCCAGATTAAAGTCATTTGGGTCACAACCTCTCATTAACTCTGTCAAACAGCTGATTATTATATGTGTAGTGTTTTCTGTTTTTCTATATTTCACAACCATAACCCTGACTTTTCTACCATAATTCTTAGAGGCAACATTTTTCATTAATGTGTCCTATAGTGTACTGCAAAAAAATCCATGATTATTTGATTTATTAAAAACATGTATGTGAATGTATTCAAGATCGAAAGAAAGCAAAGAATTAAATCAAATTACTGATTACACTTAAATATATCGTTTGTGTATTAAAAAAGAAACTATGATCACATGCAATTCCCTCTGTTCTAATTACAATCCAAAATTATACAGTTGTGTTTTGCTCTTGTTTGGTGCCTTAACAAGGTTTAAGTGACTACTTGAATAAATCCAAGGACAACAGCTGTTGTAAACAGAATCACATCATGTCAAAGTTGCAATTTCAAACATTGCTTTCCAGCCATCACTGCTGAGTCATTATTTGGAGGCACCATCAAATGAGTTAGAGAATTTGATTTGTGATTTTAATTCTGTCTTTTCAGATGATGAAACATGCCTGGGACAGCTACAGACAGTACGGCTGGGGTCACAACGAACTGAAGCCCCTTGCAAAAAAAGGACATTCTACAAACATCTTTGGTAAGCCAAAAAAAAAAACCCTCTCTCCCTCTGCTCTCTGTGCCCATTTGCAGTTTGCTCACATAGCTGTAAATCACACATGGATACATCCAAGAATGCACATGCAGTCTGTTTGCTCCCACTCAAACATATATACACTCGTACGCAAACAAACACACATGCCGTGTCTTTCCTCCTGTGGCCAAGGGTATCTAATAATGCCCCTGGCAGAATGCATATAATTTTCGAAAAAAATGTGTTTGCAAACAAAAGAACCAGATCACTGAAACCACCACCAGAGAAAAAGCATCATTGAAATGTGAGATTAAACATCGGAACATGTTTTTTTAAGTGCCAGTATTTTTTTCCTAGTCCTTATGAAGTGTGAACATCTGTAGAGAAAGTATTTTGTTAAACTATTAAGCAGTGTTGAAAGCGCATAATAACATTGTGTTAGCCCTTAATAAAAATGTCCTTATAACACAATGTCAAAAACCCTAATGCCGTTTTATTTAAAAAAATCACATTCTCAGTTCAGTGAATTTAATATATCTGTATTTCAGTAAAATGTTGGAGGTTATAAGTCTCAGGGGGAATTCCTTTTTTGGGGGACAAACTTCGCCTTTGGTGATCATCTCTTCCTCACAGAGGTCAATATTGCTTCTCTCTGACATTGACAGCTACAGGTCCATCTCACTAGTGTAACTCCTGTGTAATACAAATGTTTCAGTTAATTTTAACCTCCCTAGGGGCCTTACTATGGAGGAGTGAATTGTGCAGTACTTAAATATTTCTTAAATAGATGCAGATGCCTTGGTTATTTATATATATATATATATAGATATAGATATAGATTTGGATATAGATATAGATGAGCTCTGTATATAAAAAATGAATTTTTGTATATTAAGATGCAGCTTTGTGTTGTTTTTCTGTGTGTCGATGAGTTGCCAGGTGAAGTTGTTCCTTCTTGTGTGTTTATGCCTTCCTAGATGCGAGTGGTTGTGTTTCTGTGTGTGTGTGTATTAGGTGTGGGGATGCATGCTTATGAGGCTTTTGTGTCAAATTTGAATGTGCCGTTTGGCAAATTGTTCAGAGGCGCCTCTGTTATTTTATGAGCTCCCGTTAAATGGTAAATAGATGCTATTGTGTGTTTCATTTGTTTGTTCTTGTGTTTGACTGTCTCCATGTGTGCTAGCATGCCTTTTTGTGATGATTGATTCTGGGTGTGTGCAGATTATTAGTCACAAGGTGGCCAGTAAAAGACAAGTGAGAGACGCAAGGCAAAGAGTCAATCCTACACACTCTTTCTGATGCACATTTCCATTATTGATGAGCTCTATCCTGTTCCACAAAAACTTTGCTGTATTGATTAAGTCTGTGTGTGTCTCTTTGAAAGATAGAGAGAAAAGGAAAAGGGAGAAAGCATTGTATTGGAGATTTAGCACACTCTCTTTGCTTTGTTGCTGTAACAATATGAAGCAATGACAGCCATTACTACAGGGGCAAATGCACAAAGACTGATTATATGGAAAGAGAAATTAATGTCCGAATATATATTCCCGGTTTGAATCACTTTGATATGACATAATTTTGGTGAAGCCTACTGCAGCATACTTTTTTTTGTAAAGCTAATCTCAGAACATTATACAAACCTTGTCTTTAAGATTTTATTGTCCTGCAAAAATTAAATAGTATTCCATTTGACACAAGCACTACATATACGGCAGTTTGAGTATATTTGCTCCCATTAAGAATACTTTCCATGTTGTTGTTAAGCAAGACAAATGTGTGCTGGCTCCTTCACCTTACAGCTCAGCCTTAATCTGTCCAGAGAGAGGAGGAGACCAGAATTGTAACAAGAGGACTGGAGGCTCTTACTGTGGCACAGGCTCAGATAACCTTGAGTTTACTGCCTGACCCTGTTTTGTCTTCATTCTTTTTTCTCTGCCGCTGTGGAGAATGAGTAGAGCTGATTTTGAGCACAGATAAAAACATTGCCTTTGTGTAGAGTGTAAGGAGTTCAAGCAAGGATAACACATGGCCTTGTAAAAAACATAGTTCGAGCTGGGTTAAGGATGCATAGTTCAAACAGTGTCACAGACAGAAATCTAATGTGAACTCACAAACACACATACACACCCTTTGGATGAAATAAATGACAAAGACTAGGCTACATGCTGACTTGATCCAGCAAAGACTGAGACCTATTTTACAATTTTAAGGATGTTTTTTAGAAAATAATTTAAAGAATGCCAGTACATTAAGCCAAGAATGGCTAGAACTTTAATTGATTAAAAGAAGTGGTCTAACAAGTACATGCTTGTGATTATTTAACCTAATTTAATTGCATATGCAGTTAAATCTTTCACAGATTGACGTCTATGCATGAATACTTGGAGAGTGGTTTGATGAGTGTGTCTGCTTACAGTAACTCAGGGACTGTGCAAGGTATTAACTTCAAACTTGCTGCTAAGTGCTTTATATTGAGTTAAAATGTCAAGCTTTAAGTACACAGATGATGTGAAGGTTTCTTACCATAGAAGCTGCACAGAGTGGTGTCTGTACCAACAGTTTAATCTGGGCATTTTTAATTTTCACCTTGACTAGACTGAGTAGCTTTTTTGTCATCTGCTTCCATCATGTTAACAAGATATTATGGACCATTATGTATTTCTGTAATCACAGAACACATTTAATCTAAGTAATTTTTTAAGTATGTGTTTAGACAATATATTTAAACAACCCTTGTTTTTGCATAACGTCACTGATTTCTTAATGCCTCATAGTTATTAATGTTATCTGCAAATAAAAAAAATAGTCAATGTATGTATTTAAAAACCTATTAAAAATGTTTTTAGCTTTTCGTCATATTACACTGCAGTTCTCCCGCATGTTCTACTATGTAAACCGAAGAGCAACAACAATTAGTTGGGCAGAAAAAAATAATAAGCTACAATTATGATAATCAATCAATAATAAACTATTTTTTTAGCTTCACTATTTGACACTTAACAGAGTAGATAAATAATTAGGAACGAAAATAATTGCAGTCATGATAAACTACATGCCTGAACTAACCACTGCAACACACCGACTGTTGTGTTTGTCTCTTGTGGCTTGTGGATCTTGTGGTAGATGGCCTATTCAGTTAGATAATAGACATCTCTATTCATCTCTTCTAGTTACTTTCTGACCTACACACATACATGTGATGATGCACACACATACACACACACACACAGACACACACAAACAAAGGGTGATAATACCAGCGATGGGTAATTGTGTGAGGAACATCAGCCACTATTGATTCAGCCTGAAAGCATTTGACCCTTGTTGATGGTGGGTCAGTCACAGCAAAGGCTGCGATTCACAAGCATTTGTCATCAGAGTGTCTGTTGTAGATGGACAGCAGAAGCAAAATGCTCTCAGGGGACAAAGGTCACTTTACATTAACTAGAACTTCAGTGAGTCTAAGTCCAGACCACTGTCTCTCTGTCCTTTCCTGGTCATGAAAGTTTACAAACCCAAGGTTTCTTTTCCATTTCGTTTTTTCAAATTAAAGAATTCTTTAAATTTAATTGTGTTTTGTTCACTTTTAAACATTGTAATTACCGACTCTTTTTCCATTTCCCCTTTTATCAAGTAAAGCACTATGTGCACTGTCAGAATGGGCTGATTGCAAGCAAGATATTGAATAATCCAAAAATACTTATTCAGTAATTATCTGAAAGTTTGTGAATATAGCATGCTCTTAGATAGATGCTTGTATATAAAGCACCTTGCAGTTCCATTAAAGTATACATTTTTAATGACTGTTTATTCCAGTAAGGGCTAAACTCCTATAAGTGTTTTTTACACAAATGAAGTTGGAAAAATAGACAGAGAGAGGACAGACAGAAAAGAAGTCCACATAATCACAATCGAATCATCCACGAGACGCTTATCTGAAGTCATTACTGACAGTTTATTCACACAAGAGCATTACCGTATTTTCTGCACTATAAGGTGCATCGGATTATAAGGCGCACCTTCAATGAATGGCCTATTTCAAAACTGTTTTCATATATAGGGC
>JAQMCX010000011.1:1363446-1428560 GCA_029814765.1 Acanthurus leucopareius | reverse complement strand
GATTATAAGGCGCACTGTCGGTTTTTGAGAAAATTAAAGGCTTTTAGGTGTGCCTTATAGTGCGGAAAATACGGTACTTTTAAACACAACATATTAAAAGATATACATTTGAATTGTACATGGCAAAGTCATTTTTTTCAATGCTCTTTGTTCTCTGTGTAAGAGGTCAGTTTGCTGCTTTATAAATCAGCAGTGCAGTGAAACTCTTAAAAGCTGATAGGCACAGTCCACACATACAATGGTGTTTTTGTGGCAATGTTTTTATTCCCTTTTTTCTATCCAAAAATCTCATTCACATAAATATTCAACAAAATACAATTGAATTGCTGTAAAGACCATGCCAAACCACTGTAAGTCAATATTATCAGGGCTGCTAGGGTTCAAAGAAATATTTTAGGTAGGCCACCTACAAAAAGAGGTCCAACCCAGTCTTTTCAGGGGGTCTCTTTCATTGCAGTATTAGATTACATCTTGGCTGTTGTAACGCATTCTGCCAACTCTGCTCATCAATAAGTGAGAGAGTAACTGCACTTTTATATGGATGTGTATAAAAGTCATGATAGTTTCACACCAACACTTAATGTCTGCTAATTCCTGATGTAAACTGATTTGAACTGATTTTTCCTCATTTGAGAGACGCAATCCTTCGTGCACACCCTTTGTTGATCAGTTTGCACATATTTATGGGGATGATTTTAAATTTGCATGTTTTTACACTTGCAAACCATTGGTAAATCAGCCCTAGGTGTATAACTGTTGGAAAGGACTGTTAAAAAATAACTGTGCAAAACTAAACAATCACCCCTTGTGTTTTGGATTGAGGTGACAGGCTTGGGGCATGTTGACTAGATGAAACTAAACTCCAGGAACATTTCCCAATCTCTTTGATATTCATGAGCTCGTAGCCAGCTCCCTCATTGGCCCCCTGATTGAAATCACCTATTATACAAATGGCTGTTTTCGCAACCTATAGCAAAATTGCCTTCTGCTGGTTTTATCGCTCATTAGAAGAGATGCAAAGTGACATGCTGCTGAACTGAAAACAATGAAACGCTTGAAAACACCATACATTATGCCTTTTGCCCTTTTCTTTCATAGCCTGATGTGTAGACTCTGATGTCTTAACAACTGTGGCAGTAGGAGGGGTGGCATGGGATGAGAGGTTTCACTGCTGATCACTTTAAAATGCCTGCCTGCCTGAGGGCCCAAAGCTGCTTCCTATAGGAGAGAAGGAGAAGGAGAGGAAGAGAGAAAAGCAGAGATCATAGTTTCTATTTTAGAGTCTTTAGAATCTATAGTGATATGGTATTTATCACTGATGTTTATATATTTGTGGTAGGGTTTTTTTTTTTTGCAACAGTGAGACTTAAACATCATGTAGTTAAAATATAAAATTTAAAAAGTACACAAATATAGTTTAAGCAGAAATTATGGGATTTTCTCCACTGTTATTTTCATGTTATCAGACCCCTCTGAGCCGAGTTCAGGTCTGATCTGCTTTTGTTGGCAGTAATTGCTCCAGTTTGGATGTGAAGACTACTACAATAGCTTTATAGACTTTTTTTGTGGTAAAAGAAGACTGAGGAGATAACTGAATCTACCCAATACTCGACATCAAATTGTCTTCACACTCTTTAAATTGGCCATCCCTTACTCCCCTCTATTCTCTCAGATTAAACTTTCAGCAGGACTGCCTTTGCCAAATTGGACAGCAAGAAACAGGAGGATTTGCCTGCTGCTGAGTCCAGCAGGAATGTGGATAAGCCATTCAAACAGAGCAGAAAAATGGGGGAAGTTTCACGAAAACATTGCTTTGTAAGTTCATACCCACAGATTTGAGTTTTCTTATTGTCTGCTCTTGAACACAATTGCACCACGGCAATGGCACGATGTGCACCTACAGTGGCCAGTCGCCTTTCTAATAAACATCAGGATGAAAAGCACAGAGATCCCCAGAGGTGCAGCATAAGTGTTATTATTACATGCATATAATTATTACATTATTATTCATATGCATATACACACATAGACCCAAACTCTGCTCATTTCTAAATTTGCATCTAAGGGATTTGCATCTTAACGAGAAAAACTGTCAATTAACTTAAACTTGTTTGAGCACCACCATCACTGTAAACAGAAAGCTGACCTCCTCTCCTCCTGCTCGAGTCCTCTGCTCTGCTGGCTTGGAACACAGTTCGCCTGCCGAGTGCAACAACTTAATCTGGGATGTCGTAGTTGAGACAGGTCTCTGTAAAGATGTGGGAAGCACGCCTCTAATTTCCCCTGCTCAGCCAGTACCAGTCCCATTTCGTCAGTTTCATTTTCTTGCGACAGGTAGTTATCCAGAAGCAGTCTTGAGTCCAAGCTGGGCTAATGGCTCTTATTCCAACCATTTCCTCAATACTATTTGGGTCATGTGGCTGGTTTGGCTTGGTGGTCAGAAGGTGCCATGGGCAGTGGTCATCTAGAAATTCTGCTGCTTTAAATCCTCTTCCAATGTTGTCAGGTCTTTTCTCTCTTGGTAATATATTTTTCATCAGGTTTAAACAATAATTAATGCAGCATAATTGAATAAACTAATGCCCAGTGCATCCACATGTGCTGCCGTTAATACCCTGTTTTTAAAATAACTTTTAACATACCTTCTGAGCTGGTTAAATTCTTGAGTTGAGAAGCCTGAATGTCTAGCCCTGCCACCAGGTGTATTACAGCTACGTATCGCCTAAACAGTGAATATGCATCCCTGTAGATAGATTGTATGGGCATTATAGAGATTTACCCACAGCCTGTGGATTCATACCATCTGATTCTCTTTAATCCAGTTTTGGCCTCGAGTGCTGGCATTTAGTTGGACATATTGTATATAATATAGGTCTACCAAATGTGGTCCTACAATTCAGATCATATTACATGAACATTTAAAGCCTTCCATTTCACATACAGAATTGCTTAGCTACGACACGTGCCACATTTTGCTGAGAATTTTATCATTTCCTTTTCTTTGTTCAGTCAGGACAATGCCATAGAATGACTCCAAAGAAACCAGTGCAGGCTGAGGCCCTTTGGCACCAAGCCTGGAGTCAGGCATTCGGGCTGGGGTTAAGGCAGGGAGCTCATGTTGAGTGGAAGGCCTCGTCTGACCGGTAACCCTCTGAGGCAGAAAACAGAACACAGCAGATGTTTCTGTTTGCTGCCAAATAAGTTGTTAACCAGTTATCCCCTCCCAGCCAGACTGGTCTGAATCGGCCGGGGGGGTTGGCTTTGTTTATCACCACTGGGCTCAAAACAGGCTGAAGTGCCCCTTTGAGCCCGTAGCAGCACAGGAGGAGGAGGTGTGGTTAAAGCTGATAATTAAATTTTCACCAACTAAGGCTAAGACAGCCATTGTAACTGTGTTTTAATATCACATTGGCTAAAATAGTGGAATAAAGAGTAAAAGGACTCTTACAGTGATCAGTGGAAAGAAGAGGAGCAAAAGTAAAGAGTCTGGTCTTGAAGTTTGTTGGCTGGCATCAGAAACAGCTCAGCAGTGAAGAGATTGAATTGGAGGGCAAAGCAGAAACGGGAGCACTACTAGCCAAGGGTAAAGTGAAAAGTAAAGGGAGTCTAAGAAAAACAGCAATCCTGGACTTTAGTCTTACTTGTTTTTGTCGAGCAAAACATTCACCTGCAATCTGGCATCTGAATCCTATCCTAGAAAAACACACAGACACACACCTGAGCTCTCCATCAACTCCCATTCTCCCAGAGCTGACAGTTTACAAGACAGAGAGAATGGAAACTGAATAATGACATCACGTTTTCCTGCCTCGTGTGAAATTGTGATCTCTGAAACCTGTCGACAAATAAAACCAGCACAGTGACAGAGATGAGGCGTGATGTTAGAGAGAGAGAGATACTGAAAGACAAGGGGTATGTGAGGATGTAACGAATGGGAAAAAAAAATGAAGTTGCAGAGTGTAAAAGAGTTCAACTAAGGTAAAAAGAAAATGTGGTGTGAATATTTTCCAAGACAAGGATGTACGTGTATCGATCGCCCATTGACATATGAGCTCACATGTAAAACAAAACGTGATTTTCAATATCAGAAATCTTTTCAAGTACTGGAAATACTGTGTTAGGTTGAGGAGAAAAGTGTCTCTGGTTAGAATGTGCTGGAGGATCATACTGATTGATTTAAAGAAATTAGTTTAAAATAAACATTAAAGTTTTATCTGCAAGAAAATCAAATAAACTTCCTGTAATGGATTCTTCTCATCTCTATTGAGGTACTAGCTCTTCTCGTGTTGATTGACAGTATGAATAAATCAGAGCACGTTCAGTATGGTTGATAGTTTTTGGTTGGTTTTTCAGAATGTCACTTTTTGACATTCAAAGCTTTAACTCTAAGGCTTGCATGCTCATAATCCATGTTGCGCTAAGCAGAATATCATTTCCTCAATACATGCAGTATTTCTAGTCTGGTATGTGTGATGAAAACTCACCTGTCTGGATGACTGTTGAACTATCTTTTACATTTTCCGTTGACTTGCAACGGTGCAACAAATTTAAACCCAGAAGTTCTTCTTTCTTCCCCTTCCTCTCACTCACTGCTTAAATGAGCCACAACACAACAACACCCCCTTGGTGTTCTCGGTATAATGTCTAAGCCTGATGATCACACATATCTCCACAAAAGACACTTATAAAACCTGCGACATGCCTCATGGCTTTTGCAATTTGAGTGTCTATTTTTCTATTTTATAGTGTCAGTATTCTGATCAAAGCTTTGGTTATATTCGATACAGTTTTAGTCTCCGCAGTGTCAAAAAAAAATATGAGTGGAAAGCGATATAAAGGAAAAGAGTTTGAAACAGCTGCACTTCACGATCATCCTGTTGGGGAAAGAAAGCTGCAGCGTTTTGGTTGTCCGTCCAGCAGCAGTGTGAGAACATCAGCACACCCACTCACTCGCTGTGGTTTCCCTGCAGCACTGTGAGACAATGACCTGTTCTATTCACACACAGTCTCAATTACACGTTACACGGACTTAGTGTTCAGGAGCTGGCAAGTTCAAGTCTCAGCCAAATGATTTGGACATCTGCATTCACAAAAACAACATGCATAGATGATGTCGGCAAAATTTAAAGGTAACAGTGCATGTGAGAAAGGGGCTTATGTTAAGCGAGGAAGGGAGTAAGACTGAGCGAGTGTGTTCAGTCTTTCAGCTAAGTGTTTGTGTGTGTGTGTCCATGTGGCTTGGGTGATAATTCCCCAAATAAATAAACCTCATCCTGGCCAATTTGTTTCAGATAAGCAGTGCCTGGCAACCATAAATCCACCTTTTGGAAATGCTAATTCAGCTTCATTTGATGCAGTTGGCATTGTATGAAAGGCTACACAGCATCAGCTGTATGGAGAATGGTGCAAACCAACTGCAACAGACAGTGTTGTGTTGACAAGAATGACGGTGAAACAAAACAATCCCAGATAGAAGGACTGATGACAGGTAAAGGCAGAGTTGAGCCAGATTAACAGAGAAAAAGGAGATTTAGGAGAATGCTGCATGACAGTGAACTGGCACCAGAGAAAGGCACCTTCTAAAGGGTGAGAGGAGTATTCAGGCATCAGGGTTTGAATTGGGCGATAACGGACAGATTAGGAAAAACACAGCAAGATGGTTATAAATAAGAACAAACAGATGGTTGAGTAGAATGAGGGACAGATAAAAAAGGACAATGTGCTGAAGCAGAAAGGAGATGGAGAGGAGAGACTGCTCAGGTGTAATCACAAGGTTATATACAGAAAAGAAAATGCGCAGACCTTCTTAATGGTGGGAAAAAGAACCTCAAAAAAAGAGAGAAGAAACCATAAATTAACTGCAAATTTAATTACTCTTGTGCTTTGACTCATACACTAGGTTCAAAAATATAGGGGAGTGATAAAGTTGATGAATGAGATTCAAGTGTCAGTGGATAACCTTGTCATAGATAGACAGGATAAATATTAAATTAAGGTTGAACCAGAATCATAAATTGACGTAGTTAAAAGCATTTATAATTCTTAAGATCATTACATAGCTTTCAGAATATTTATATGAAATAAAAATCCCAAAGTGTTGTGAAAATTCTTGGAAATTCTAACCTTTATTCATGAGGGCTGTCAAAAATTACTCTAAAGGTTTATCTGTCCAGCCTTTTCACTCCTCCCTTTAACTCTCTCCTCACATGCTTATGTGACATATACCACCTGGTTATATGTACTTTTTCTGTGATGGCACGTTCACCATCTTATGTATTGTATCGCTGTTTAACCTAATACTTGACATATAAACAATTAAATCAGTGTATTCAGTAGCGATCTTCTGTGAAAGTTCAGTAGTCATAACATTTGCCCAAACAATGTACTGTGTAAAATAATAAAGGGAAGACATTTCAACACTACTGTTAACTTTTAATTCAACTAAAAATTTTGCAGAACTATGTATAATACAGGTGGTGCATTGACATAGTTGTTAAGTTTAAACATATTAGCACAGCAGAGGAAAATTCTAGTCTGACGTCATACTCCAATGATGATATTTGCCCTATTCACGTGAACACTTCTGTTCATACAGGAAATGTGTATCAGAAGGACATTTGGAATTATTGATTTGTTTCTCGCATCAACTAGTTCATGAAGAGGGCCTTATGGGTCATAAGACTTCAATATAATAATAATAAAATGTGATGTTTTGACTGCAAACATCAACCAACAAATGATGATGAGTGATAAATAAATACATTCTTGGATTACACTAATGTTCTATGTGCCATAAACATAGAATGCTGTAGGTCAGATCTCCACCACTGGTATCTGGCAGCAAACTGAAGCAGTTATTGATAACTTGCATCACCAATTGGGCAAGTAAGAAAAGGTAAGAGTCATTCAATCAATGGCAGCATGAAACAAAGCAGCCAGTAACATAGGTTCTTCAACACTTGTGAATGCTGATGACCACAAAAGATGCTAGAGTATACATTAAAAACATGTTGAAAAATATTGCCCTAATTGGTTAAGTAGTACACGAGATTAGCCATGGATAGATACATGCTAAGATACACACACGCACACACAAGTACGAACACATGATCCCCTCCAGGCTAATGCCTAGTGGAGATAATCACATAATGTCACTGTCACATTTTCAGTTTATTCATAGCAGTGACAGTGATTACCGGCTGTGGCGTCTCATTGTTGTGGACACACAGAGAGCATCACATCCAGGAGCTGTTACACAAAACCTTGACATCAAAGAAGATTCTCTGACTCAGGAACTTTGACAGGCCTCTATCTCTGCCTCAATGGTGTCACATTGCGATGCCTGCCTAGAGCGTACCTGTAGGTGATGAAAGTGACAGAAGGGAAGGGGATGGGGGTAGTGTGGTGCAGCAGAGGGACACTGTTCCACCAACAGTCGGGCCAATCTGTCAAGATCTGGCAGGCGGCCAGGGCATCTTGCTATCAGCCCTGCTGGCCTGACTGCAGCGAGTGATTTAGAGTTTCCTGTCTATAATTTTAAGAAAACTGCAGCTCCTGCATGGAGCCAGACACGGTCCTTTTTGAATGGACTCATAGATAAGAAGGGATGGCAGAGGGGGCTCAGGAATTCAAGCAGTGCACGCCGAAACTGATATGAAATGAAGAATTTAAAGGGCAGTGCCACTGACTTTTAGCACAGACACATTTTGTGAAGGTGCACACACCAAACCAAATATAGAGGGTGATAATAGAAGGTGAAGCACCTTGCTGCATTGTTCACATGTTAATAATGAGATTTCCTTGAATCTGCTCTGACTCTTTAACACTCTTAGGTATGTTATTGTTTTGCTTTAAGTGTGTTGACGTGTCGTGTGCAGTGTGCCTCATTCATGATACTGGCACCGCTTTCCAAGTTTCCCAGTGTTTTGTTGCCTCTGTCCCGACTTGTTTATAACGTGTTGCTAGCGTCAAATACAAATACAGAAATATTAAGGGAAATCAAATTAAGTTGATGAGTTCTAACATTAACTAAATTATCTTTATGAAAAGGAAAATATGTAAACAAGGAATAACAAATGTAACAAATTTATCACAAGAGACTGAGCAAATACTACAGGAGTTTACAGTATGTGCTCAGTGCTCATTCACTTGCCTCATGTTACAGTGCCTAGTAATGTTTGGGGATAAAATTATACAGATTTCATTTTTTGGAAGAAAAGCTTTTACTGCAAGGAAAATGATACGCCTCATCTGACTCATATTAGCATTGATTTAAAACATTCATTGATTTACTGAGTGACTGAGTTATTGTCTCCTCACTACAACAAAAGAATGGGTATAATTTTGCTGTGGAGTTGGCCTTTTCTTTCTGTGTTTGCATGGAGTTGTCTCTAATAGACATGCAACTAATTCCAAGTTGAATTTTATATACCGTATTAAAATTCTGTTGAGCATTTTCTTATTTTTCAATGCAATGAATGTCTTAGTTTCTTCTTCACAAATTAGTTCTTTGTGTTTTTGATTAGTCTTCCCGTCAGTATTCCCAGAGGTGCTGAGTTCTATATTGAGTAAATTGGTTAGTGCATGACTGGACAAATTAATGTAATATTCCTATTTGTTTTACCTTGTGTTTTGTGCAGGCAATTCCCAACTAGGGGCGACCATTGTGGATGCCTTGGACACCCTTTATATCATGGGTCTGCATGAGGAGTTCAAGGATGGACAGGAGTGGATTGAACAGAATCTGGACTTCGGTGTAGTGAGTACCTACAATCCTTTTATACACGTTAAAACACCCCAAGATGCTCTGAAATTGTTTAGATTGGAGGTTGTATTCTGTTGCTGATCTAAACACTGTATCTTCCCACAAATGCACTGTGTTTTGAAGAGGACAGTGACTCACATTTTAATAAATCACAGTCCCACTCGAGTGGCATTGCTCGGCTAAAAAAAGCAAGTTTAATAAAAATAAGCCTTTCACCTGGTTTTGTTGTGAAAACTCATTTAAATGAAAGACTGTAGGGATCAAAATCCTTATTTCTCATGAAAGTCATTAGCCAAATGGGTAATTTTGCCTTTCCAGTGAGAGCCATGACTAGTAAATTAGCACTGAGCTTACATTGGAAAAGAACACAATCATGTAGCAGAAACAAGGTGTTAATACAATTTAAATTCAGTGGATGCAGTTACCTTGACATTGTTCTTTACATGCCACCCAGCACCGTTGGACCAAGGATAATATGCAGGTTTAGCTCAAGTGGGACTTTAAGCCATATTCAGTTTACCAATGAGTTCATCTGGATCAATTCTAAATGCAAGCATCATCCCTTTTCTGTCTTCCTATCTATTTGTTTCTACTTCAACACTCCCCCATCTCTCTGTCTCTCTCTCACTCTTTTTTCTCTTTTCACCTCTGCTGTTAACAGCTTCTTCTTTTCAAACTCTCTTGACTCTCCATCACAACCAGAGCGCTCCTCATTTATTTCTTTGTTCCCATTAAAATCTTCTGTCTCCCCATTTCACCTGTCACTCATCTCTGTCCACTCTCTTTTTCTCCTACTATTTCCTTCATTCCTTCACAACCCCATCTTCATCATGCCCTTCTTTTTATTATAAATTCATCATCTTCCATATTTTTCTTTACAATTGTTACTTTCTTAACCTTTTTCAAACCTCTTTGTTGAATGTATTGCCTCCAATCTCCCCCTTTTCATTGCATTTAACAAAATTTTTAATTTTTCCCTCTTTCCATCACCTGTGTTTTCTATCACTTCTTGTTATTCATTTGCCCCTCTCTCCATCCTTGAAGTTAATTTGTCCTTCATCCTCACCTTTTTCTCTGTCATTCTAAGTCCATTTTTTGTATTTCTTTCTTGCCCGCTGTCTTCTACTTTGTCCATATTTGCCCACCCCCTTTCTACTTTTCCAAATTATGCTCTCTTCCAATCACTCTGTCAATTCATTTTTCCTATTCCTCACTTGTTTTAACCAAAATATTCCACCTCTCTTAGCTCATGTACTCTCTTCTACCCCTTAGTATATATATATATAACTTCTTATTCACTCTTCTGTACTACATATTTCCCTTTCTTTTCCTCTACTTTTCCATCGTGGTCAAGTGTCATCTCTTCTTCTTCTCTTTCCTCTTCTTAACCCCCCCCCCCCAAATTATTATTCTGTACATGTGTCCCTCTTGCTCTCTTTCCTACCTTTTTTCTCTTTACTCATTTTCTGCCATTTTCAGTGTCTGACGCCCAAGCTTGTTAGTCCCTCTACTGAGGCAATCACAGGGCAGCTAGTAGGTAGGCAGAGGGGATCTAACAGTCTGACACTTGGAGGGCTAATTAACCTCGGAATCACTGTGGTTGAACAGTGGACAGAGGGATACAGCAAGGAATTGGTACAGAGAAAAGGGGAGAGCGAAAGCCTTGATTGAATGTAGAATGAAGAAGAAGTGATGGAAGGTAGAGAACAGAGGCATCAAGAGAAATAGGGGAAGAAACATTGAGAGTAGAGAGAGAAAGATGGGAAAGGAAGCAGAAGACTAGTAAAGATCAAACACAGACTGAGAAAGTAGGTGTTTGAATGGCTAGACCAAGGAGGAGATGGAAGAAGATAGATCAGGGAGGTTGCAAATGAGCAGTGGAGAAGTGTTTGAGAAGGAGGAAAGAAAAGACAGGGAAAGAAGACGTTTGGGGATTTTTGTTGAGGTGAAAGAGAAAGGTCAGTATTTGAATTGTAGGTATTTTCACTGCTCCTGTTACTGAAAGTCTTTGAAAAGAGTCGCTACATATTTCAGTTAACTTAAAAAATAGTAAAACTTTTAGAATATGTCGGAGTAGTGAGATTAATGCCGATGTCCTGTGACAGTTTTTATGTGGAAAAAAAAGTGAGAACAATTTAACCCAATTTTTTTCCCCATTCAAATTAGTTTTCCTTGTCCACCATAAAACACCTCTAAAATTCACTATCAGTATGACCTATCAAATACTCTGTTAACTAATCAATTAACCAAGC
The DNA here is from genome assembly GCA_029814765.1 of Acanthurus leucopareius. Taxonomy (NCBI): domain Eukaryota; kingdom Metazoa; phylum Chordata; class Actinopteri; order Acanthuriformes; family Acanthuridae; genus Acanthurus; species Acanthurus leucopareius. Next base: position 1,417,544 of record JAQMCX010000011.1, on the reverse strand, counting down.
TTATAAGTAGAAATCTAGAAAGACACTCATGAGTAAAATTGTACTGATACATTGACATACCTGAGTAGAAAGAATTTTGGGTTTGCATCATATAGATGGACATCAGTGGAGTGTGCGTGACTTGAGTTTGAGTTATCTCCTCAGGAACAGATAGTGTCCTTTATAATGTTTATTTTTGTTCAGGTGTTTAAAGAAGTCTTTTGAGATTCATTCCTTCATATCAGATGAGCATGTAGATGTGATAACTTCTTATGGTCTTATAGGAGACTTTAGCCATTTTGTAGCTTTCAGACTCAACAAAACAAATACAGCGCAACAGGAATTAAAATAAAGGCATTCACTTGACATAGACATTGAACTCTTCACCTAGAAGTGTTGTACTTAAAAAAAAAAAAAGTGTTTTTGAGCGCAAAGATCCAAAATACCTGCAGGGGTAGCAACTGAAATAAAATGTGCCTCAGCAACAAACTATCAGACCTTTGCCTCATGATAAAGACTGAGAATTAGAAAATGTGACACAAAAGCAATAACAGTGACAGGCAATTTGAGACAATGAGCAAAAAAAAAACCTCAAGTGTTTGAATTGAGTAATAAGAGTCAGAGGCAGGAAAGAAGAGGAGAGGCTCTTTGGTTTCTCAGGAGGTGAAAAGAGAGGAGAGATTAGAGGATGGAGAGGGAGGAGAAGAGAGGAGAGGATGAGGTTTGAAACTGCTGTTAACGAGGGAGAGAAGGAGGGAGATGTGTTGCTATGTTTCATTAACGGCTTGGTGTGATGCTCTTATACCTGCATGCATTAGGTAAATGATTTAGGCATTAGCTTCCAGCTACTGTAATATTCATGAAAGGTTAAGCTAGCTTACACTGACGCTCAGCAACGTGGTCGTAGCATTACTACGGCTTTTGCTCAGGCCTTTTACAAAACAGGTAATTCCCCAGCTCATAGGGAACGATGCTTTCAAACCTGCAGTTGCCTGACAACATAATTGGCTGCAAAAGTGTTATTAAGCTTGGCCCTTGTGAAAATCAAAGATTTGTTCAACCCAAAGAGTGCAGCCATACTCAGCCTCTGTAGTCACAGCACTGAGGCAAAAATAAGGGCACAGTCTGAATTTCCATTTTGGAGATTAAAGACATCACTCTGAGTCAAGTTCAGTGTCTCTCCTGTGCATGCATGTTTGAGTGCAAGTTTCCAGATTTAACAGCTGCTCCCTGTGTGTGTGTGTGTGCGTGTGTGTGTGTGTGCACAAACTCTGTTAGAGCTGAGGATGTTTTGGCTCTCTTACACTCAAAATATGTTTATCTCAAGGTCAGAACTAAATAGATTACATTTAAGTTAACCTGCCTTTAAACTATGGACTCGATAAGATTTTTACTGCCCTGTTACCTATTAGAATTGATTCTGTTCTCTTATTATCATAACTTAAGTCATCATCCCACTGTGTACTTACCTTCATTGTTGAGATCTGTGATCATATCACAATAGCTTTTTATTAGTAACACAATCTAAATGTTACAGTGACAAATGAAGAAATGAGGGGTTTGCTTAAAAACTTGAGAATTGGAATCGCTATTCTGTCTTTTCAGATTTAAAATCAGTTTACTTTTTTCAGTCTTACTGGTTCAGTTTTTTTCTTACACGAGTTGGCTCATTACATCCTATAGATGGCGCAATTAAACTTTGCTGGTTTCTGCTCAGACACACCTTCTTAAGTGAGTTTCCTCAAGAGACCGTGAGAAATGGAGTACTTGAGTGAAAAAAATAAATAAATATACAATAAAAAGCTGCCTCATGGGCTCTAGGCAAATATTTGATCAGACTTTTGATTTAATGATTTCACAGGGAAGATATAGTTTCGACAAAACTAATGCAATAAGCAAGCTGTGCAAAGAAAAGGTTAAGAGTTCTGGAAACACCACAACTATCTCAAGGTGGACAAAAGTAAAATGATTTGTCTTTTAGGGTTGACATTGAGTAGTAAACATTTACATTTGATGTGCTGTGATTTTTTTTCTTAAACACCTATTAAATTGTACTCAAGAATCAACTCTATAAATGAATTGAATCGTGATCTTATTTTGGATAAAGAATTAAATTGATTTTAATTGCAAGTAGTTAGTGAATCATGAAAACAATTTTGAATTAAATCATGACCCCAAAAAATCGGAGCCACATCGAATTGAGAGACTTTTGTAATCTTGCACCACTAATTGAAACCAAGATCCATTTTTTAAGTAAACTGAATTTATCCTTTCAGTGCATGTGGAGTAGATTCTCAGGGACTTTTACTCTACATGAGCAAGTAGCCACTATTGTTTGACATTTCCGATAAACTTTAAGATATATGATCCTCTAGATTTGTGGCACTGTAAGTGCAGGGTCTTGACATAATTTCACTTAGCTTGTGTGTGTCCCATAGTCCTTGCTTAGTAACTTAAATTTATATCTCTCATATGCTTTTAACAAATGCGTGCGCATTTCGTGTGTTTGTCACCTCTTCCTTTCCACTACCTCTCAATCCACTGACCCACCTGCCACCACCAGCTCCACCGCTAATGAATGATTAAATAGCTGCCATGTCAGGTTGAGCCAAGCAGTGAGTCATTGTTGGAGTCTACAGTGTCCTGGTGGGGCCCACGCGCTGCAGCTTGCCAACAGATGATGGATGTGTCAGCTTGAGGTCTGCATCCGTTCTTGGGCTCAAAGATCCACCAAATTAATGGACTCTGTTAACTGACACATTAATAACTGTGGTTAAATTGAAGATTTGATCAGAGGTGATGTGGCTGGGATAAAGAGATGAATTAACTCGAGCTGTCGACTATGTTCCAGTCCAATTTGATTAACCAGATTAATTGATAAAGAAGCAACTTTTTTAATCTTTTTAATTTTTTTTTATTATTATTATTATTGCAGTTTACATTGTTTAAATGTCAGAACTTAAAAATTACATGTGACATAGTGTGAAAAAAGGCAGAGCTGTCTTTTACAGATTTGGAGTCCTGGAAAAAAAAGATGGCCTCATTAGTTGCATTCTGATGCTTTATTTTTCATAATACTGCTGGGCTTTTTTAGTCCTGCACGGTGAAAGCTGTCATGTCCTCATTAGACGTCCCCTTTCCCATCAATTCTGTGTCCCCTTTAGCCTTTTGTTGAAAGTGAAAGACATTCAGTAGTGGCTTCCCCACATCTGTGTGTTCCTGTCTTTTGTCTGTCTCTCTTACCTGAAATGACAAATCACTGCAGGATTCCATATTTTAGCTGGGTTGCCTGGATGATATATTTTTCCATTGTTTGCCTTCAAACTTCAAAGACCATTACATTTTTTCATTCTTGAGTGAAAGAAGTGTGAATCTTATCCGTGTTTTGGTCTACATACTTGCATTTACAGATACACATAACATTCAATGAATGAAAAAAAATGGTATCTGTATGAATTGCTTTAACTTACTCTGTAAATAAAGACATGCACCTAATAATCATGACAAAGTTTGTGCATCTTGTCATGCATGTTCTGCTAGACAAATAATCCAATTTTTTTTTTTTTTTTTCAGTTTTTAGTCATTAAGAGCTATGGATTGTTGTTATCCCACAATAAAGAGAGCAAGACTCAAAGCCACAGTTACCTTTACTAAAACATTCCCAAAACACTTTTACAAGAGTGGCTGCATCTGATTAAAATAAACAATAGTGATTATTGATGACAGGAAGAAGCACAAAGAAAAAATGGCTTTTAAAATGCTTGACAGATATCTGTTTATACTACCATATGGTGAATATTAACAGAGAAAGAAGAAAAGGCTGGAAAAGAGTGGATGCAATTCACATGGGAAAACAAGTACAGTATGTCATCAAGCGTTATCTGATGATGGAGAAGATTAAAGAATGAAATGACTACTGTCCTGTTTGGTAGTTTCAGAGAAAAACAATTCATTTAAATCAGAACTTCTATTTTTAAGCTGCTCTCATGCTTCATTACACAACCTATGTGGATTCTTTGCTGGCCTATCTCTACTGACTGCAGGCATTTTTAAATCAGGGCCGTTTTATAGCTCTTTCGCTCATTGAGGTCCAGGCTCCTGAACTACAGTTATAAATGAGTAACAATTGAGGCTGACAGAAAGGGAGTTAGATAAATGCCAAGCAAAGATGGCCTGGAGCTTTATTAAAGCTTCCCATCCTTTCATCACTTTCAGTTCAACACAACATCCACTCAGTGCGGCATCAACCCAACAACTAGCAGCCCCTGTTGTTTTCCAGTTTGCTTCCTGGTGTGTTGTTGGTTTCTTCCTTAAGATAAATTATGTCTCAGAAAACAAAAATAACAATTTGTTCTGTCTTTCACAACATTGAATATTGACAGAAATTGTCTGTGACATGTTTGCACCTGGCAAACACTTGATTTGACATTTATATGATGACTTATATTCACATCTCTAACAGAAGTGTCAACAGATGATGGATGTGCCAACAGAATAAAGATAACTGCAAATTTTAAGAATGAAATATTGATGTTGTAATAATATATTACCATAAGATAATGTTTATTTTTTAATAACACAGCTGATATTTGTCATGGTGGGTGGCACCGATTCACCTTAATGCTGGTTTCGACCCACAATAAAGATAATTCTTGAATGTCATCGTTCAGTTTTGTACAAGTTTGTAAAGTTATGGTAACAGTCTCTCACTCTATTATGGTAACAGTCTCTCACTCTCTACCTGCCTACAATTATATTTAAAGCGTAATTAATTTGCCAAAAAAGAGACAAGACACACAAAAAAAGGTTTGAGTTAAAGATAAATGTTACTAGAAGTATTTATTTTCCAAATTGCCTTTTCATATTTCCGCAACATTATTATTTTTGCCTTTAATGTTGTTATTAATATTTGCTGCAAATAATGTGCAGCAAGAATAAAATATCGTGACAGTTCTAATTTCAAAATGGTGTGCCTAAATATCTCTCTGTAATCAGTTTAACATTGTTGTAAATTGATAATTGATGATAACATGTATTTTGGCCCACAATAATATATTGTGGATTTTGTCCTGAGTTCATGGTGCATATGCTAAATTTGCTCCGCCCACTCAATTTCAAGAGAGAACACTGCACTATCAATTTTGGTTATATACAAAATTAACACAAATATATGTATTTTTGTGTGTTTACCTTGTAGTAAATGCATACGCGCATGCATGTATTCAAGAGAAAAACCTTGGGTCTTCGACATAGTGAGATATACTTTAGAAGAAAATCATGTATGCCAGGTTGTGGAGACGACAGGCTTCACCTTACCGGCTTTGCAGTCAGTAGTGAACGTTTTTCTTGCCAGCACAGCTGCACACATGAAATCTGAGAAAGATTACAGCTGCAAGTCAGATTGGTACATTGTCAAACATTCGGCCATTGTGCAAATCCATTTAACTCAAGGTCTGTTGTAGGTGCCGCTTCACTCTTGCTGTCTTCGAGTAATGCTAGGATAAAAACAGCAGAAAAGGTGACCAGTTTGTAAAGATGCAGGTAGAGCATCCCCAGTCGTTTCAGAAAGAGATTCAGATCTGTCGTGTCCAAGTGGTCAAAATCCAACTTTGACAACAAATGGCATAAAGATAAAAGATTCATTGTTAAAAAGAGCTTCAGTATCTACACATATTCTACATCGCTGTTCATCAAAAAAATAATGCACTGTTCACAAGTAGTTCAGAAAAACACTGAAAAATCCTATCTGTGAAGGAAAGCATGGGAGGAGGACTGGCAGTTGTATTGCAAAGGCTTCCCAGCAGCCGCATAATTTAATGATTGCTCTAGACACTGACAGAAAGAGTAACAACCAGACAACCAGTAACAACAATAATTATCTTTATTGCCAACCCAGCAGATCTACATATTAAAGCCCCATTTTTTGAAATTCACACAATGTTCAAGTCCCCCTCATTTTTTTGTCTGTTAACAATAAATCAAGGTCATTCAGACTGCCCTTCAGAAGGATTCAGGGATAAAGTCCTCATCACTTGAATGTTTTTCATATCTTCTGTGAAAGTATCAGAGCAAGGTCACAATGTAATTTGCAAGAAGCTTAGTGATTGAATGTGTTGGACATCAAGGTTAGAAATCGTACTGCAACAGAGTTCCCTTTTCATCAAGGAAGTTGTCAGTCAAAGGAAAATGTGCTAATTTCAAAGGAATTACTTAAGTTGTCTCGAGAACATGCTCACCTTAGGCCACTGAGACGGCTCGAAGTTTCAAGACAAGCAAGAGAGTGAATTTTTCTTTGGGACACATTAGAGAGTTTAAAAAGAAAAGAGATGATTTTGTCAAGATTTAACCGTTAATAAGCCCTGCTTTGCTATTAAGGAAATTGGGTGAACAGTAATATATTCCCTCCCTCCAAGCTTCAAATTATAGCCAGAGTGACAGCTTTGGGCTCAGTTAACGGAAGAAGAGGGACCGTATTTGCATAAGATGTTGCTGTAGGTCATAGCTAATTTAATACCTTATCCTGAAGTATTCTGCATCATTTTATGAGGATACAGTTTGGAGAACCTAAGTTTAAATTATATCAATAAATAATAAGTGATAAGCTGTTGAGGTGTCTGATTGTCTTTTATTTGTTATAGCCAGTTCTTTGCAAAATTCAAGTCTCTCCCTTTTCCAACTTTGTAGTGTTTCATACATCTAAAAGTTTTGCAAAAGAGAAATCAAAATTTCTTATGAAAGAACACAGAACAGAGTGTCCAAATGAATTCAATTGTTGGCATTGCCTTATCTGACTTTTTTCCTTTGCTCTGTTTTCCCAGAATGCTGAGGTGTCTGTGTTTGAGGTCAACATTCGTTTCATTGGAGGACTGCTGGCTGCCTACTACCTCTCCGGACAAGAAGTAAGTGTGCACCTTTTCAAATGTGCTGGTGATATTCTTTGGCATGAGTGATGCAAAATAAGAAGAAAGAAGGGATACAGAAAGAAAACTACAAGGGTTTTTTTGTTCTGTCCTCCCCTTCTTGCTTTATGTTTATTCCAACTCTTTTATTATTTTCCACTACACTTCCTTGTCATCCATCCTCTATTCTGTTCCTGTTGAGACCAGCAGGCAGGTGTAGTTTCTGAGTTAAGGACTTGGCAGAAATTAAATCCAGCCATGTGTTTCTTTTTCTGATCTATTTCCCTCTTTCCCCCCACCCCGTCCGTCTCGGCTTTCATGCCGAGCCAAGCATGCTTCCTCTGTTAGGGGAGCAAATACATTAAATATGTGTTCAGTACAGTGCACACATCCATTTTTTTAAGTACTTTCCAACAGGTTGCAGTGGAAACCTATTCTTTGTAGTCAGACATTTTTCTTAAAATCTGAAAATGATCCATCTTTTCTTCAAATCATGCAGTCTTGTGTTGAGTGAACTGAAAGACAACAACTAGGCAGAGAAATGAAAGCTACATTTATTCATGAATGTGAGAAAGTCGTATAAAAGAGAAAAACATCGTTTATCATGTAGAGTCTGGAAAAATCACAAAATTAGTCAAAAAAGTAACCAAAAGCACAGTGAAAAAACACAATGAACGATGAGATACTTTCCTACAAGAAAAAGTCTCATAATAATAACCACAGGGAGCATTGTAAAGGTTGTACGTTGGCTTTTGGAAACCAAATACAGGGATTTTGTTAAATTGCACTAAAAAACACTTAAGTGAGTAAGTAACACTTAAGTGTTTTTCAAGAAAACCTTGATGTCACTCTTATTCTCTTTACCCCAAATTCCTTGCTGAATTCGACCACCTCCCACCCAAATTCTTCTCAGTCATTCATCACATCTTACTCAGAGACAGTTGAAGCAGTGGGTGGTGGGAAAAGAGAGAGATGGAGCATTTGAGGGCTCAGAGGAGAGACGGTGATGGAAGGGAGCAGAGGAAAGGGTGGAGGAGCAACTGCAACTGGACAGTGTGAATGAGAGGAGGGTATGTGAAGGTGATGCTTACAGATAAAGAGATGGGAGAGGAGGATGAGGATGATGAATGGCCAAGGGGGAGGGGAAAGCAAGTGAGACTCATCTTTCAGTCTCATTGGACGTGTCCTTGAGCAAGGCACTTAACCCCTCAACTTCTCCTGTCAACCAGCAGCAGGATAAATGGTTGTTACTGGGCAACTTTCTCGGGGACATTGTATGTAACTGCATGATTATGAAGCAGTGACTGCTCCTTGAAAAGATAATGGTTAAAAAAAACAAAGAGAAGGAGAGATCATGCAGGAGATTAAGTCATAGACTACAGCTGGAGGTGAACTGGAGACTTTGGGAGATTTTTTTAGGAGTTGCACATTATTCTCCACCTTTCTTCAGTAAGTAAACATTGCACATAGATTATTAAAATGTTTATTGCCATGTTTATTGATGGATTTGCACATGTACACACAGATATGGTATACTGGCAAAACGTAATAATATCAGGGTTTTTATTATGTACATTAAATGAGTTATTGAGAGTCACCTCAACAGACCCAAGCATGTCCTCAGCTTCAGGTCCATTCTGTATCACACTGATGTGGGCCTGTGCGATATTAAGCTAAACCTTACATGACCAGACAAAGCTTAATAGTCTCAATGCTAAAAAACACATGCTGCAACTTTGCACTGCCAGTTGACATTCAAGAAAATTGCCTCTTTATCCATATAGCCATGTGGAATCCGTCGGGGTGATTTTAATTAGATTTCTAACTTTGCTCGACCTGTAAACAACCTCCTCCTTCCAAAAGCCATTTATGGGCTGTCTCTCAGATGGACCTGTGAAATATATCCTATTGATATGTGAAACATGCCATCTGGCCGTCTACAGGTAATCAGATTTTCATGCAGGTTTATGTTTAAAAAACAGAGACAAGCTCTTAATGATGACTCAAAAGAGTTTTTTAGTTAATAAAAGTCTTATTTTTTTCAGTCAGCAATGAACACCTAAAATTAGATTGAAAAGTGAGATACAGAAAAATACGGAGAGATCAATGAACACAAGAACACTTAAGAAAACTGAATAAAGGCAAAGAGAACAGGAGGATAATTATATAAGACCAAACACAAGGAGAAGAAGAGAGACAGCAAGAGCAAAAACAGACTGTGCAACATACAAAGAAGGGAGAAGAAAGAGACTGATTCAGAGAAAAAGATTAAAGTGTTGAAGATCAGCATTCAAGAGGAGGAGGTGTTGGTCTGGGAGTCCAAGCAGAGCAGTGATGGATTATGTTTACTCCTCTGTCCGTCCCATGCTCTCTTTCTTTGTCTCTCCTTCTGTTTCCACTGCTTTTTTTATATCCCCACCACTTTCTCTTCTCTTTTCACACCCTGTCGTCTGTTTTGCTCTCCTGAGCAGCTGTGTGTACTTATCATATTGGGTAATGTCCTTGTGTTTCTTTTGTCTCCATGCTGCTAATTCTTTTCTTTATTTCACCAGATTCTCTTTTCTTTTCCCCTCATTTTCTCTCACTGACCTTCTTCTTCCAGATCTTGTTCTCTCCTCTTTCAGTTTTGCTAATGGTACTTTAATGTTTCATTTTTCTTTCTCCCTTTTCTTCACTTTGCTCTTTTTAAATTTTTCTTCTCTTTCTCCTCATTTCTCTGCCATTGTATCTTCTTCCATTCTTTATTTTTCTATTGTTCTTCCTGGATTTCTTCCATAAACTTCTCTTTTAACCTTTTCTTCCTTTTCTGTTCTCAATAATTTCTGAGTCTTTTTTAAATCTCTGTTTCATGTCATCTACTTTTCTGTCCTCTGACATATTCACTCCATGCATGTTATTCAGCCTCATCTCCTAACTGCAACATACATTTTTGTCTTTCCCCCTTATCTTAAAATTTACTCTTCACAAACTTTTGTCTCTTGTCTCCTTCTTTCATCTGGTTTTCTTGTCTTGCACTTTGTCTGTCTTTTATTTTTCCTTAACTTGCTTAGAGAACTCCATCACTGTTTGTCACGTTCCTCCTCATGGTTGTTGCTCACTGTCCACTATACTTTTTCAATACTTTTTTCTTTCTTTGGCCTCAAATTTTGATGCTCAGTAAGGTTCTTTTCTGGCTAACATGAGCATGTGAGAAGGAAAAACACTGTGCTGGACTGTGCTCGTCCTTGTTTTCTCAAACCAAAAAGAGAGGAGCTGGAACAACAGGGATGATTTGAGCAAGGAACGGCAGATTGCACAGAGACGCAAGAGGGTCAGGAGAGCAAACCGAGCCCTGTAATGTAGGATAATGAGATGAGAATTAAAAGAAAAGCTGCAGACTCCGCAGGCATAAACGCTACACCACAGGCACCATGTGGATGAATGGAAGGGGATAGAGAGATGTGGAATGACAGAAATGGAGCAGTAAACAAAGGGAACAGTGGTAGAGAGACAGAGGGACAGAGATAATGATGGTAATGGGTGAAAAACCAGTGAGAAACGGAGGAAAATGGAGGTAGAGAGAGTAGAACAGAGGAAAGAGCATAAGGTGCTCAAGGAACGGGAAGAGCAGGAAAGAACTTGGTAGGAAGATGAAGAAAGTTTCTTCAGGAGCTGCAAAAGATGAGGCAAAATGGAGAAATGGAGCTGCTCTTTCTTAGTAGATTTCTGTCAGTCTTGCTCCTTCTTCCTTATAGTTTATAGTTATCTTTTATTACCCAGCACTTTACCTTGTTTCCTCTCGCTCTCTGTCTTTCTGTGCTGTCATGTAGATCTTGAGCTGTCTGCTGTCCGAGGATTGGTTACTGCAGACTGCACTATATACACACGCCTTCTGTTTGATCTCCTCAGGGAGCTTTTGATTCCCTTCAATTTTTTTCTCAAATGCTGCGCCCGTCAAACAAATTCAGGGCATCACATTTCCTCTGACTGACTGCCACCACACTGCTGCTCAGCAGGAACACAGAGGAACATGTGGGATTTGCTTGCATTGTGATCAATATGAATAAGCTGGCTAAGTAATCAAAAATGGACTGTACAGTACAACACAACACCATGTAAATATGTAAAGTGATTAACATGCCGAGGTCTTTTCTGGAGAAAGCAAATCTAGTCAAAGAGATGTAGACTGAGTAGAAAATTGTCTCCATGTCCCAGCAGTCTCTGTGTAACCAAACAACAACTTGAGGCTTTCCACTCTGCATCTGGCAGGTTTGTAAGTGTAGCTGACTTGGTTCATCCTTTTTTCAGCCTGCATTTGCTTCTAAAATTAGGTTGTTGAACACAACTTCCTTCACGTTTACTTTAATATGTAATTGTTTGCATAAACATCCAGTACTAGTATTCCCTTTATGGCCTTTGCAGGTCAGTCAGGCTCTTCCACACCCAACAAGAAAAACCTTTTCTTAATGGACCAGACTTTGTGCATCAGCAATTACATGTTTCAGCAAAAAAAAACTTCACCATACAGTTGCTAAAACATTGAAAGCAAAGTATTGTCTAAATAGCACCATATTCTGTAGCAATAGTATGAACTGTAGTGGTAGAACATGTGCTTGAGTAAAAACAATGAATCTATGTATATAATCAGAAGCTATAAAGAGATTAATAAATAGGTGAATTGTAAATATAAATATAACTTGTGAAAACTCTTTATTGATGAGACTGAACTATTTACATTAAATTGTCAGATGTTAATGTTACGACTTGCTTACCAATTAGAACCATCCAAAATTGAAGCCATCACATCTGTATCTAGCAACAGCTGTGATTCTGTTTTTATTATCCTCAGGCAAAAAGATTGTTACAGTTAAACAAGAAGAAAGTCCAGAAGGACTAGAGCCAAATGGCTAAACAGAAGATGTGAGCGCATCAAGTGGGATTTTCCCAGCAGAACAACTATCCACGTTTGTTATAGAGTATGGAGATTGGATGCAAAAGAAGAAAAAACCCTCCACAGTCATATCCTTTTCAACAGCCCACAAATGCACCATTTTCATCAATGCTCAGTACAAAATATCAGACCACAGTCATTGTGTTACAGTGCATCATGGCATCATATGAAGGGATTGTAAAGCTAATTAGATGATGGTCTTCTCCATTGCAGCTCATTTTTGTGCCTCCTGCCTTTGATGCAGGGCCACTGCGGGCTGAACAATATGAACAAATGGATCAGCTGATGGTAAAGTGGCATGGCGAAGTATGGAAATGACATATAATAACCACACACACACAACTGGTGACTCAATCCTGTCTCTTCTGCTGGCCCTCGGGGCCCTTCTTACCAAGAAGGCGCATTCAGCACATTTCACAGTCTACCCCTTAATCCCTTTAGGAGGCTCCATTACATGTCAACAGTGGCCCACTGCTTACACCAGAGACTGTGTGTATGTGTGCGTCTGCTTGTGTATAGTGTGTGAGTGTGTGTGTGTGTGCAGTGCGTGCAGTATCTTGTATGTATTAGCAGATTCTTTAAAGCAGTGTTAAAAATGCTTATCTTATTAAGTAATTTTGTCAAGCTCATAGAATTAGTCTCAGCTCTTTTAGTGTTTTTGTTGTGGAGACTTTTCGGTCAGATGAGACTAAGTTTTTGATAAGAAAAATTAATATTACTTATGCATATTATAAGGCAAAATTTCTAATATATTTTAGTATTTTTAGCATTGGTTCCGTAAGAGACAGTTTTTTTGTAGATGAACCCTAATGAGGAGTTTATCTTCACAGAGATATTACATCAATACATTTGTGAAATGAAAAAGTACAAAACTGACATGTGATGGAGTGCCACTTTTTAGATTGAACTGAAGAAAGAGGATTGGTTGAACAGCAGCACCCTTGATTAAATCTGATTACACAAGGATTGAATGCAAAGAATACCTGAGTTCAGGATGTCTGTGCATAAACGTAAAGTGCACGTGTCTTACAGAAGATTGGACGTAAACTGAGCTCCATCACTACCAGTTTATTTAACAATGATGTTAGATCTCCTGCATCCTCATCAGCCTTTACAAAGCTGTTTGCACTTAGATTCCTGTGTATGTGCTAATGTGTGTTTTGTGTGACTTCCTGTACTTGTATATACTTTGTTGAGAGTTTCTGTCTAGACTGTCATATCTATCAGACCCTCTCTGCTATGCAGTGATTTCAGTCTCACCAGCTGCTCACAGCTTACAAATGACATCCTCATGTGTAATAACTGGATCATTGGCTGAGTTTAGGATGTGTTTGAGTGGCGGATTACAGCTCTCCCCGTCCCTGGGACGTAACATTGATGTACCATTTGGCAGACAATTTCATCCAAAGCTCCTTACAGGACGATGGCACGCATTTGAGCATGGCTGGTCCCAGTAGGAGTCAAATCTCTCACCCAGGCAGTTTTAACATCATTCTTTACCACAAGGGTCACAAAACCAGCCTGTGTCCTCTTTAACCTCCTGCAATACTCTAAATCTGCTGTCTTGGAATTAGGCCCATTGAAACAAACAACCCACTGCCATTCTTAAAAGAGGGAGAAAATACAGAAAAGAGAGACAGGAAAATAGAAATGTGATAGGGAGAGAGGAAACTGAATAAAGAGAGCAATGAAAAATGGAAAGGGGTAGATGACAAATAGAGGAAGTAAAGCAGAGAACATGAAGGAGAGAAGAGTGATTGATTACTCTCTCTGGTTGTGTAACCCTGATTCCAGAAACATTTGGACGCCCTATAAAAATTAAATATAATGAAAGAGTGCAGTTATTTGCAAACAAGCTCTTTACAGCTTAATTTTAATGCTGTGTTCCCAAGATCACGTCATAATAACCTTCGAACAGTTGTGTTTGTTATTGAACTTCGCTCTATCCTTGCTTGTGAATGACGAAGCCTTTCAATATGCTCTTTTCATACCCAATCATGATACTCTCACCTGTTATTAATGAACCTATTTACCATTACAAGCATATATTTACAAAAATCAATAAGGTTGAGAATAAAACATTACATATATAGTATTTTATGATTTTCAGTTGATTATATGTCTAAAAGAAATAATAATAATCACATTCTGTTTTATTTATGTTTTTCTACAGCAATTACTTCAAATCTCTTTGAAACTGTGGTTGTATGTATTTACATGTAGTACAAGAGCTTAAGGGTGCTTGATTCAGAGACATATAGTGGAAATTATACCTGAGTAATCTAATAAAAATATAGTGGCTATCAAAGACATAATGAAGATATTTTTCATAGAGATCTCTTAAATTGGTTTGTCAAAATATTGACAAATGGGCTTCTTAGTGTTATCTGGTAGACAAACCGTGTAAAGGAAACTCTGTCACCTCAGAATTGTTTTGTCATGTCTGAACTATAATGCCTTGCTATAATATCAGACAAACACATGGGCTGAGGTCTACTCATGCTGATAAATCTGTGACAAGTTGACTGATGACTGAAAATATCATTTCAGCCTTTCATCCATGTGTTTTTGTACTGTGTACCCTCTAAAATGTATCAGCCTAGATTTGTTTCCTTGTTTATTTAGTTTGTTTTAAATATTTTTGCAAGTTTGGCAAGTAAGTGTTCAATGAGATATTAGATCCTTCAGTGATCAATTTAAAGTTTGCAGTCTGTAAAAGATTGAGTGCTAAATCTGCTGGATGAAATGGCAAACAGATGGCAAAACTGTCAGGTGTCTTCTTTCATCAGTACATTTGATGTCAACAGGATGGATGCTCATGAGTCTTGAGGTTTGGGTGCTGCAATGATTTTGTGAATGTGTTAATCTTAAGGTGGATCATACAGAGAATACTAGTCAAAGGTGGATAATTTTTTATCTTTTGTGAAGTTAGCAAAATGAGCACATGCTCTTAGAACTGCTCAGGGCCAAATATGTTATATAAATATAAGTTTTGATGGCTAAATTATAAATCTGACCAGATAATTAAGAACTTGATGGTTACTCTGGGCTATAGAGAGAATAATTCACCTTAATACACATAGCCTGATACAAACTTATCTATGCATGTCAAAATTTCTATACATCTAGAAAATGTAATTATCTTACTAAAAAAAAAACAAAATTCAGTGTTTTCCTACAGGTTTGCTTAACAGTCTAGTTTCCAGAGAGAAATACTGCTTAGTAACAATGTCTGGTTACTTGCTCAATTGGCTGCTCAGTAACAAACTGAAAATCACCAAAATCTACCAATATTTTATGTTTTGGTTGCCAACATATTGATGCATTTCCTCAGTTCACATCAGACGCTTGAACAGTGAGTTTGGCTGCACAAATGAAAACAGGCAGAGCACCACTGGTCTCAAGTGTGATAATACTCAATAGAAATTTTAAAAAAGATACATAAAAAATTATAGATTTTAATTAATCAGACTCTTTATCCTCCTCTTCTTCTCTGAGCAGGTTTACTTCCTTTAACTACCAACAATATGTCCCCAGTTTCTCAGGAAAGCCTGTTCGCTCCACCCCGAGAGCAGCCTTTTCTTTTATCCCTGCCAGTAGATAAAAGCAATGGTGGAAGATGATTATCAGATGCTGTAGTGTTTTATTTGTGAAGGCAATTGGCCGCCTCCTCTGACGGGTCGTTTGGATCCTGTCCTTTCTCGATGAAATCAGCAGCAGGATTGCCAATAAAATGCCGTGGAGTTTCTTAAAGACCTCGGTGCGGCTAGCGGACAGACCGTGAATCAGTGGAGGGTTTTATGATGACTGGGCAGGCATGAGTACGCACACACCCAGACCAGACACGTGCACACAAGCGCATAGTCTGGCACATAAAAGTGGACAAGCCAGTCACGTAAAACTTAGTACTACTTCCTCCTGCGTCTGTCACACCAAAGTTTGAAATATGTGGTTTACACCCGATTTTTCTGTGATAGTGCTTCGTTTTTAAATAACAAATCTGAGTTGAAATAATAAAAATGGTAGCAAAAGACACTTTAAAAAAAAAAAAGATTGATCTCTGTGTTCATTGTGTCAGTTCAATCCCCTCACACAGATTTAATTTCAATAATTAGTGACATGAATTTGATAATGATAAATAAACTGGTATTACCTGTTTAGAATGATAAACTCCAATCAACGCTGTATTCATGTTGACAATAGTCAATAATACTTTACCATCGAGGGGATTCTCCATGCTTCAGCCATTGAAATAATCCTCTGTTTCATCTATCTGAATCAGATTTTTGTCAAACAAATTGGATATGGCTGTTAAGTGTAAGATTTGACTACTTGTTTCTATTTTCAGTTCAATGCTACATTAAACACCTGCATTAACTTGCTCACCTTTACCTGTAAGACTCATGTGTCAGTGTCATTCTCTATCATCTGTGATGTGAAAGCATCAGATTTTTGCTGTATGAGAAAGTTAAAGTACCTTTAGTATTTAATTATTTAAAGGAAAAGGAAATTGTGCAGCAACTAGAAAATTATCACAGAGGTTCTTGGAGACCTGTTGTACAACAATATGGTTAAGTTTTTGAATTAAATTAGATTAGATTAGATTTTTTTGTAGAGAATTTCAAAATCTGGCAATGGAGAAACCATGGTGAGGGGAATAATATTATAGTAGTAGCATGTAATTATTAAAAATGCTGGAGTGAGAGAATAATTAAGTATAAAAAATGAAGGTTTGATGGAGGGCTGAAAGTCTTTAGAGTGCATGTTCTATGGGCACTTAGTTCAGACCCTGCTGGTCATCAATATTAATAGAAAATTATTGTGCAACATGTGTATTTAAACCATCAATTCTAAGTAGCACAATGTTAATTAGCAAAATGCACTTGTGTTCATGTTTTTCAGTGATCTAATCCTCTTCCCAGTGTATCCATCTAGCTGAGAAAAAAATAAAGCTATTTTAAACAAGCAAAAATAAAAAGCTTTGATTGTCATGACTCTGCACGTTGACGTCATGTCCCTGTTCCAGTAACTCATCCTAAAATAAATTTAATTCTTTTTTTTTGCCATATCGCCCTAACCACTTGCTGTCCTTTTGATCCAGTCTCAACCACTGCACTAATATTCCTTATTTCCCATCAGTGCACTTCATGTCCTCCTCATTGCAGGCCTGTCTTTGCATCTGTTTGACTGAAATGTTTTCTGTCTCCCTCGTCTTGTCTGTGTCTGAGTTGTCCAATGTTTACCTCCTCACTTTGACCTCCAAGTCCTCTCTAAGATGTCCCACTGACTGCTTAAGTATTCTGCAAACATCAGCATGTGTTATTGCTCCCTCCTACTTTGTGAGACAGCAGGAATTTTCCATAGATCTGGTCTCTCTATAAAGCTGCTCAGCCCTGACAGATTGCGTTGATGAATCAGCCTCCGTCTGCCCTCGCGTTGAAGTGCTTTTATCTGTGGGACTTTGTTTGACTGCTGTCTGCAAGTATCACAACTCCCTCTTTGGGCATTTATCCCACAACTGTCTCTCAGAAGCAATATATCCATAACAAAACTAAAAAAGGCAGGGACTGACTGAGTCATTTGCTTTTCAGTACTTTTTCCAGACTTTTCTGACAATTTGGATCAAAATCTTCGTAGCTATGCAGGTAAATTTGGCAGACAGAACCTCTTTGATACACCTTTCTGGCAGCATTCAGGAAGTTTAGCATTTATAATCTAATCATCCTGAATACTGTTCAGTCAAACTGTACTTGTAATAAAGACTATTTCCCATCATCCAAAAAACGACTTACATCTAACACCAGATTTTGTTTTTTACAGAGCAGCAGACGTTCGGCAGTCAAAAACTGCCTTTTTATTGTCACCTCACCAATAAAAGGCACTTTTTTTTGCCTCTTTGCCCCACTTAAGTTAACTGTTTTACTTGGGTTAAAAAATTCTTTAGCACATGGTTCATGAATGCAGTTCTTGTCAGCTATTAGAAACCAGGACGCATCCTTTTCAGTCTCTGTCCTGCTGTGTATATCTAGTTTACTTTCATTGAGGTGTGCAGTTCATGCTGCGAGTTTTTTGTTTGTTTGTTTGTTCAACCTCTCTGAGGCAACGTGTTTGTGTGGGTTTTTTTTAACTCTCTAACTGTGTCCCTCAGGTAAAAATTTAGCTTCTGTAACACATTGTTAATAAATTCAGATCTATGAGACAAAGTAAATGGTCCTAAGAAAAAAATGTGTAAATCTGTGCTTCATTTTTACAATTTAAAAAAATCCTATTCTCTGGTTGGACAGGGGGAGTTTTGGAGAGAGAAATTAGAATGAATAAAAACTTAAACACTCACTAGTAATCTAAGTTTATTTTGCCTTCTTATTTGCTGTTTGCTTTGACTGTTTTCATGAGCTGTCTGTCTCCTGTGCAGTTTTAAACCATCCACAATATGCTTATATGCAGTGAGTTCAGCAGAGAAATAACCTTGGTTTCCTTTTATCTCTTTGATTGGCATGTCGAGAAAAGAACAATGGCTGCAGCAGATTTTTCCAGGCTTTCATCTGTCAGAAGAGTGCAAGAACTTGTGTAATCTCAAAACGAACACATGTCCATTTCTCCTCTTCTGTCTGTGTAAATTAGACGCCAGTCATGATAATAGAAATACAACTCAGATTGTGTACTTGGGTCTTTCTTACTCTGCTCAGTCAGAGGAGTTTGACCTCCAAGCTTTTCTTGTAGACATCTCAGTGTTCTGCAACACTTTATATTTCCTGCAACACAGTTTGAATGGAGGTTTTGCATATATTAGTCTGCCAGCCTCCTCCATAAATCTGTTGGCTCTGACACTTTGGGGCCATCATTTAGCCATCGTTTGTATCCTGACGTCTCACTCTGCCTTATTTGCCTTCATCCTGCATTTGTTTTGGTTGTCGGCGGTTGTTTTATGTTTGTACCTGTCAGCTGTGTGAGGAGAATATTCAGCAGGGAAAGTTAATGATTATGCAAGGTAACCAGTTTTAAAATTAAACCTTTTTTTTCCCTCTCTCCTCCCTTTCTCTCTCTCTCTCTAGGTATTCAAGCTGAAGGCAGTCCAGCTAGCTGAGAAGCTGCTTCCTGCTTTTAACACCCCCACAGGAATCCCTTGGGCTATGGTCAACCTTAAGAGGTCAGTGACACTGCCATGTGTGAGTGTGAGGGTGTGTGTGTGATCAGTGTCCTTTCATATGCGATGACAGGTTTTTGAGGATGTGTGGCGTAAACTCGGGGGCCTTCTTACTGTGAGGCATTCTGATTTATTAGAGAGCAGATGCTTAATGTTTTGTTTAATCTTCCATCAGACAAACACACAGAGAAGATAATGCTTCTACACATCTTCATACATACACAGATGCCCTCGGAGGTAATCATACACGCAGGAATTCAGTGTAAACAGAAAGCGCACACAAGTGACACATCTTTCTTTTTTCACTTGATCAGGCAAACAAGGTGCCTTACACACACACGCACACTTCCTCCTAAACACACCCCCATCTTCCAACCTATTATGTATTCATGTAAAATTTCAGCCGTCTCGGATGCGTCCTGTGTCACATATGGTCATCTGGAACTTTTATTTCAACCTCAGTGACCGAGACAACACCTGAACATGTAGCGAACCTGCTGCACAGGCAGCACTTACTGAACTGCAACTCTGCCATGTTTGACTAGAAAATAGTTTTTCTGATTTGGTGTTTTCAGAGATGAAATATTCTTAAAATTATCTGCAAAAAAAAAGTAGCCAAGGAAAATTTTATGTTGTAGTTGAAAAAATTACTGCACTCGATTTGTTTAAAAAAATTTTAAAAAACAATTTCAATGCTAGAGACTCAGCTCTCTCACTTTTAAAAAACTTTTTAGCATTATACTTAAAAAATTCACTCCTCCTCTTCCAGCGGTGTTGGTCGTAACTGGGGTTGGGCGTCAGCAGGCAGCAGCATCCTGGCTGAGTTTGGGACTCTGCACATGGAGTTTGTTCACCTCACCTACCTGACAGGAAACCCTGCCTACTACAAAAAGGTACATCTGATGATATGTTTGTGTTGTGACTGTGTTTACTTGCATTTGCACAGTTGCATGTGTACTCCTGCAGCACATCTCTTCTATTTGCATTTTAATACCAAAATTAGCCTTTTTTTAAGAGAATACTCTCCACTGGGATTAAAATATTTTCTGTATGTGATGTTGATCACAGGTGATGCACATCCGAAAGCTGCTGGCCAAAATGGACAGACCCAACGGACTCTACCCAAACTACCTGAATCCCCGCACAGGCCGCTGGGGCCAGCGTGAGTAAACCTTTTAGATTTGAACAATAAGAGCAAAAAAAAAAAAAAACCTGCTGTGTGATTTTCTAATGACTTTATTGAAGAGTCACTTCAGCATTAAATCACAACATCAAATTAAGGTGAGGACACACTAATAAACAAATTTTGCCTGAACTTCAGCAGCTTTTTGTAGTCACCAGGACTTTTTTAAATATTCAAAAAAATACATAAATAATTTTAGTAGTTGTGTATCATTTTTTCAAACGTATAATTTTGAGAATACAGCCCAGTCACTTATTGACGAGCAGGTTACTGGGAAAATCAACATTTTCTAGTGTGCTTCTGCAGATCATGTGCTAGACGAGCTGTGAGGAGAAACAGGAGGAATTAACACTGAGTAAAGGAGAGAGGAGAACAATGGATCTTCTTTAATGAGGACAAATTGAACTGAGTGGAGGAAGATAAAGGAGGGGAACACAGTGTTTCTGGCGTATTGATTACATTTTGGCAACGTGCCCGGGGACATTAACAGCTCACTGAGTGAAGTTAGATGTGCAATGGCACACTTTTATGGCTCTGAATCCTGCCATTCCCAGTTAAAGTAATTTCCAACTAATATTGATTTACAGCAAAATCACTTGTTGGTTGGCTACACCTACAGTAATTTAGTATTTTACTCTGCTTTACATTTAAAGATTAAAAAACAATAATTATTTTTATGGTCACATTGAAGAAATGGTTCATATATTTTTCGGTTTGTCAAATGTCTGTGGATGTTTACAGAGTTTTTGATGGCTGTTATTGTGAATATCTGTGAAAAGATTTCCTCCTGGGATGTTTTAAATATGGTTGAATGAGGGCAAAATTAGCATGTTTTTCTCTGCAAAAATGCTTTTTTATAGTTTATCTGTTGAATATGAGGCCTTTGCAGTCAGAATAAAATAAGTTGAGCAAGTTTCTTCCATATTTAAAGTAAGAATAAAAACTTTAAGTTTCACTACACTGGAACTAAAAGTTGAAGTATTTAGATGATAAATCAGTTTTCTTTTTTTTTTTTTGCCCATCTCTTGATTGATCCCCTGAAGGGCAGGAGGAGTGATTACAACCATAAAGAACTGCTTCAGTGCACAGGTGTTTCTATTGTATTGAGAGAGACTGTAAATCTTACCTTTATTACCACAACGTAATTGGATATCCACTTTTGGAAAACATTTCTAAATGCAGTTTAATACAGATATTTTAAGATGCTTAAGTAGAATAAACTGATCAGTCTTTTTGTTCATCTCGCAAACATTTTTTTCATACATGCAGTATTTATGTCACTTCAATGCCTGATTTCAAACAACTCTAACTTATTATCCAAAACTTGAAAAAAGGTAAAATAATGTCTTCCTCTTGTTCATTCTTCAGTATTCAGTTGAGAGTTTTGATCCTGAGAGGGCATTTAAAAGAGACTAAGATCACTGCTGGATAACACATGCGTGGAAGATCGTGGTTTGTTATCATAACATTTCAAAAGATTATTGAAACGTTTTGGATATTAAAATATTCCTTTGTGTGTGCGCGCTTGACTATGAAGATTTTTTGGTCTCAACTGAGCGCTGTGCTTTTTTATTTTTGATCAGATATGACTGTCTGCTCAGGTTTACCCTTTCGTTCAGTAAGAGGAAATGAAAAGATGAAATCAGTTCAAAATTGAATATATATTGTTGTTTTTACTGTCACAGTGGAATGAGTGGCTACCAAAGAGTGCCACATTCAACTTCACAACACTGAAGTAAATAGGAAATGGACAACAGCCTCACATAAATGTGCTCAGAGGAGAAAATAAAACACAAGATTGTTCCTCTCATAAAGCCAAAATACTGATTCAATTTTTTTTTTTTTTTACAACTGCTGTGGTCTAGCAAGAGGAAATCTCTGTTTTGTTTGTTTACTTGTCAACAAAACAAATGGATAGCACTCACAGCTGAATGGATAAATGGGGGGGCTCATTAATGGATGGATAGGTGGCTTGGCAGTCAGACTGATGTGCTTGTAAGTGCACAGATTTTGGGCCAAAAGCAGGGAAAAATAAATGGACTAAAGATGGAGGGAGGGAGGATTGATTGATGGACAGATGAGTACATGAACAGATGGATGGTTAGCTGGTGAGCTGTAAGACTGGACAGGTGATGATGGATGTTTTATGTTTATTTCTCTTTGCATGTGTGAGTCACTGAGTGGGACTCTCTTTCTGTATATATGTGACTCATAAAGGTAAACATTTCATTTGTGTGGATTAGTTTGAGTTTATAAGTGTGTGTCTTCATTGGTCTTAATGGGCACTCCAACAGTGTCTTTGCGCAAACACCAAACCACCTTACATGTCTATTGATCTACTTGCATTTCATTCTGCTGTGTATTGTGGTCTTAAGCCTGTACACATTAATTAGATGCCATTCCACATTGTTGTCTTAACCAGCTCATCTGATTGCAACAGAGAAGTACAGTTTTAATTAAAGCTCATTGCTACTTGGATACCAATCTGACCTGCTGTAGTGGCCCCTGAGCTCTGCAGGCTGCGTGATACAGTCAGCAGCAGAGAGACTTGGGTGAGAGGAATGTAATTAATGAATGTCAAGATTCAGCAAAAATGCCCTTGAATGTTAATAAATTCTGGCAAAATAACAAACAATGAGTCAGAGGTGCCACTGGTGATTAGAAAGCCTTCTTTACTTCATTTCACCACATATCCAGTTTATACATGAGGTATAAAGTAATCCTGTCCAATCACAGGAACACTTTGCTCTCTCTGCTTCAGATTACATAAAAGTGCCTGTAGATTAACAGCTCTTTTCAATGCATTCTGGGGAAGAAAAAGTTAGCTTTCAGGGGTAGAAAAATTTAGAAAATATTGGTACTTCTGCACTAGTTGAGGAAATAGAGAATCATCATTAACAGCTGCATGTACCAGGAAATAGAAAATAGAAGAGACTGATACTTAGATAATAGATGAGTATTCAGAGAGAGATATTTGATGTGCTTACCGGTTTCTGAAGGGTTAAGAAGTAATCAGTTTTGTCTTGTTGAAAATGAAACAGAAGCACAAAGAACAGTCTTTTTTTTCAGTTTTTTCAGACATCATTGTGACATAGTTACCAAACATATGGTGTAATTGAGTCAAATGTCTTTTTCTCTGTCTAATTACCATGGTAACTATAATGATACTACAAATTCTGCTCACATTTCTTAAAAGGACAAGAACATTTCGTACCTATTTGTGAAAGTACTGTCTTAGCATTGAAGGTGCTTGGGGAAAATTTCCCATTGCAGCTGTTATGTGACATGATGGCCACTGTAGCTATGAGACATGCTGTCAATTCTTTGATGTGCCTACAAACTGTGTCGCAAGAACTGGTTGTTTATCTCTCATTTAACAGCACATTGGGTTGACTCAGTACAGTTAGTTATTGAAAACATCTGTCCCTCTAAAACATATAAGCTCCCATATAGCTGCTTGGTTTGTATCCCACTCAGAAAGTGGACACTAGTTCATCTAGTTGCTAACTTCACTGTGGCACTGATTACCGCTGGATGTTCATTTTATTTTAACACCTGCTGAGTCATCTTCTGCTTGCCATAACAGATATCACATCTCTCAAATTTTAAATTGAATTCCCCCAGAAATACTCAAGTAGGGGAAGGTATCATGGCAGAAAAAATGCTATTTTAACCAAGTAAGAAGTCCAGGTGGGACAACCTAAAGATAGATTGTAAATACTGATTGCTGATTAAAAAAAAAAAAAAGAGTTTTTGATTTCAGTTTGCCTTTAATGAGTGAGAGTGATTGGGATTTGAAAGTTTATGTGTAAGCATTGCAGGTTTACATGTTTACAGCTGGAATTAGAGGTTTGTTAAGAGGAACAGTTACAAACATCTGCAGACAAACATCACTGTATCATGTTTGTAATTAACAATTTGCACATCAATAAAGCAGCAACAAAGATTCTCTTCAGTCACTGCTCATTGCGCCGTCACGACAAAATGATTATCCTTCACAGAATCAGGAAGGTAGAAAATTACACTGCATTAAAAGCCTCTTTTCAAATAAATACACAGTTTGTGAAACCTTTTGTCATCGAAGCGTGATTGTTGTTTGCATGTTTTTGAACACCTGAAACTGAAGAAGAGATGAACAGGAACATGTCACATCCATTTAAATTCATTACAGAACCATTTAGAGTGAGCTTTTAGGACTGAAGAGAGGCAGCACAACTGTCTCATGTTAGATTTATGTTTGCTGGTATCTGAGCTCAAAATGAACACAAACCAGCAGCCAACATCTGCCTGTGGCTGGAGTGTTTTACTGCTCAGCTGCTGTGGCAAGTAAACAGCCACAATTTGGAGGTTTTGATGTCTTCTTTAACAGTCTAAATGGTATTTTAAAGTTCATTTTTCATCCTGCCTGTCACAGGTAATATACTGTTTTTCACTGTACTTATTATGCATGTGTGTGTTGATGTGTAGGTGGGTTGTGTGAGTTTTTTGTATTAGTTTGAAAACTGGACATTTGAAGATTGGCTGAAAAATATATTTGAGTGTGTGTCTGTGTTTTTGACAAAGTGTGAAGTGTTTGAAGGGTGTAAACATGTCAGAAGTGTGTGCGAACGCATGATTGTGTCTAAATTTTTTGTGCGAGTCCCTCGTTGTGGAGTGTAGGTGTGTAGACAGTAGTTAAGCCAGACTAATGAGGAATGAGGCTGAGCTCCTCTTGCCTAATGAGATCCTGCTGTGACTGACAGCCTTATTACCACACACTCCTCTGTCTTACTATAACACCTTGCCTCCTACACACACACACACACACACACACACACACACACACACACACACACACACACACATCCTCCTCCCTCTTTTAACCTACCCACCCACACTCT
This sequence comes from Acanthurus leucopareius, assembly GCA_029814765.1. NCBI lineage: Eukaryota > Metazoa > Chordata > Actinopteri > Acanthuriformes > Acanthuridae > Acanthurus > Acanthurus leucopareius. The sequence continues at coordinate 1,392,529 of JAQMCX010000011.1, read as the reverse complement.
TCTTTGCACACACAGACACACAATGTTCTTTCAAGTCCTTCTTCATCAGTGGATGTCCAACTAGCAAATTTAATTAGTACTTAGGTAGGAATCAGTCTAAATTGGTACAATATGTTTTACTGATTCACAGCCTGATGAAGTTAAAGTTAATAAGACTTTTTTTTGTATTTTTTGCCTGTAGATACTTTTTTGAGACTAATAATCAGAGTCTCTGTTTGTATCATCTATTCGGGTAACCTTACCTGATAGTAATTTGAATGTAGAACTGTTTTTTGTTTGGTAGACACTGTAATTTGGTCAGAATTTTAAAATATAATTATTTCTGACAGTTGACTTACGTCAGCTTGTATACAGCAGTAGTGTTGATCTCAACAGCCCAGCTTTTCTGTTGCTATTTTCTTGCTCTTGCACACAAAAATGATGTCTGCATTCTTAATCCTCTCTACAAAGCTTTTTTTTTTGGCTCTCTCGTTTCCGACTGGGAAAGCAGCCACACAGCGAGCACAACACCAGACTTTTAAACTGTTGTGTTGTTGTTGTTGTTGTCATTTTTTTGTTGGTGCTTTTTCCACTTTTGTACTTTCCAATAAGTTCAAGTCCATTGTTAATCACAAAGGGATATAACATTTAGTTTTCTGCCATATTTGCTGTCAGTTGATATTTATTTTAAAGTATAAACACGCACTTCCTCTTATCACCATCATGCTAGATTGTGACAGCTGTGCAGGATTTAAAAATAACATTTTGTTGCTAATCATGACAAGTGAATTGCATGAACTTAAATTGATCCAGAAAGTGGAAACTAAACATGGCTGACCTTTTCTGTTATGTTCCCTATTTGAATGAGTACTGCTTATGAGGAAACTACTGTGGCACACAATAGCACACACAATAATTATATGCTTGACCTCATCAGCCCATGACTTGAGTGTTTAGAGCTTTGTGAAAACATTTTCTTGTGTACAAGCATCTTTCTGTCTGAAGTTTGATGTGTGTTTGAAGTTGCAGCGGACCCTGCCTGTGATTGACAGCTACTCCCTGCATGACCCTCATCATTTGATTGGCAGAAAAATAATGGAGAGGAGAGGAGTTGGTGGAGTGTGTGTGGGCAGATGCTAAGTTGAGAAAGTGTGGGAGTGACTGTGAACCCGGGAAGGTAGGAGGGCCGGTGAAAAATACAAAATGATCCGACAGAACTTGAATGAGCTCCTCTCTTTTCCAGTTTATATTTTTGATCTGAATTGCCTTGTTATTTTCCTCCTTTACGTTAAAGAACTGTCTTGTGTTAAAGTGCCGTTGGAACCGTGGGTGGTGTGTTATCTTTATGTGGTCTGATGCTGTGTTTTTCCAGTTTCTATGATTTCACCCTTTGTTGTTAGTTTTTTTGTGCACACTGGGATAGATCAGAGTCGATGTTTGAAAGAAATGGTTTGACTTTCATGAACCATCGCTTGAGATATGTTTTCACATATTTTATTGTAAAAATCAAACAAAAGTGCAGTCAGTCGGGAGATTAGCAAGTAAAGATAGCAAGACAATGCAATATGAGCACAGTAAGAGACTATTCATGGCTTCTTAAAAAGACATATCTTTGTACTTAGTTGCTTGAATAGAGAAGCACTTAAAAAAGCTTATAGACAGTGTGTAAATTAAAAGGATGTTAGTAGGAAAAAGTCACACGTGTTAACTTTTAACCGTTCCTCAAGTGCCAAAACTATGAGTGAATGTGTATGTTGGAGTGTAGAGTGTACATTTTATTCACAGGGTGCTGGTATTTAATATTGTTAGAAGTCCAAAAAACTTAGATCTTATCACATTATTAATAAAATGATAATAATAAAAGCACAGTCACACACTTTTGTCGAATTGGTTCAAAAAATAACATAATAAAAAATGAAGAAAACCAAAACAAAAGACAAAAATTCAAATTATAATGAGGCCTGGAAAAGAACAAACAGCTGTCCTCTATCTTTGTAAATAGTAAAAGGAGTGATATTTGAGTTTTTTACTTAATCTGACCCTTTTTTTATGCCTCGTCCTTGTATGTGCCATGAAACCATGATCAGATTGTACAGAAATCTCACACTTTTTAATGGCAAAAACTTTGTTGAACTGTTGGTAAGTGAGGATGAAATAATTTCCAGTGTTGTAGCTAATTTACTGTCTTTGTTCTAGAACAAAAAGTAAAAGACTTTCAATGACATTAAACATAGTAGAAATGATAATGATAGCATGCAGCATGGTGAATCCATCCCTCAGTCCATTTATCTTCTGCTGCTTGTCTGGGTCTGATCACAGTGGCTGCACTTTAAATAAAGTAGCACCAAGAAGACATCCACATTAAGAAGTCAAAGAGGCTTCCTGTTTGGATATCCACACACCTCAAATGGCTCCTTTTTCAGCAAAGCACCATTTGTTTTATGCAAATGTCTTTTGGATTTCTGAGCTTCTCACTATTAAGCTAAAGATCAACTCAGACACTCTGTGAAGTAAAACCATTTCAGCCACTTATGTCCACTTACAGGAGAGCTGGTCCACTGTTCTGCTCCTGCATTTGAGGCTCAGCGGATGGTCCGAGTCTGTTTTTAAGTGACGTGATTGAAGCTTCGCCCTCTGTGTGTTTAGCTGAAAGGGCTTTGAGGCAGACAAAGGCTTTGATTTGTGCACTTGACCAGAAACATGTAGCTAAAAAGACTGACTCATAGCAACTAATAAAAATTTTAAGGGGCTAAATCGGTCAAGGTGACCAAGTAGCCTTCTGCTGCAATCAGGATGTGGAAGTACTTTATTTTTTTAGCTACCAGAATCAAAAACACCCACATGCCACTTTCAGCACTTCACCAACCAAGGATGGTAATTTTACATGAACAAAGCCACCAGAGGAGGCCTGATGACCTCCTAGAATCTGGCAGAGCAGAAACACTCAAATAAATACAAAATATATCCATATTCCACGAGATCTGGTGGTAATTTTCCAACCAGGGCTGATAACATGAGTGCCTTGTTTGGAGCATGGGCATTTTTTTTAAATAACATTTCATTCCATAAACATGCTTCACTTACTGCCAAATGAAAGCCATAAGACCCGAGAGAAAGGCTGTTTCAATGTAAGTGCTTTAGTGCTGCTGTTGCTGCCTTTACACTACCTAATGCTGTTATGGATATCATAAAACACGTGGAAAGCAAAACATCTTTTGCAGCATAATGTTAATGCACACAGACTTGGCTGTTGTTATCATCCCTGTGCTTGAATCTCTTTGCTTGGCTCACTAAGCGTACATGATTTGATTCCACCAAATGGCCTCATTTATTAACTTTACCGTAAAATAACAGTTTAGATAGATTACAACTGTTGAAGTAATTCATTTTGTTCATAAATTTAAGTAAATCTGTGACAAGCTATTTTTAATGTGCTAATTACAAAGTGGAATTCATCAACACTAGCGCTCAGCTAGTCGTCATTGTGCGTGTGGATATGCAAACTCGGTCAAACACAAATAATTCACAGACACACACACAGAAAAAAAACCATCCCGGCATACTCTGCTTTCATGGCTTCTAGGTTGTTTGTGAGATTTGCAGAAAGTCACAAAATATAACAAATATGAATAATTCATTGCTTCCATTCCTTCTTAATCTTTCTCATTCCCCTTCTTTGCATATCAGTCCATTTACCTACGGGGTATGTTAATCACATACAGAGAGGAATATCTTTAGATGAGACACAAAGCAATCTGCACAGATATTGCATATGATTAAACGGAGCTGAAGTAATAGCTGTTTTGCAGGGAATGAAGAATATTCCAGTTCACCCAGGGAAGCCGGAATGAAACAAAGATGACTTTCAAGCTGATGATGCTGCAGGAGAAGCTCCAGTGGAGAGACTTTAAAATTCATCCTGAAAAATTGTACCTGCAATCTATTTACTTTGCTCAGTTAAAAGTGACTTCACAATTTTTCCTCCACTGCTTACAAAATGTGTTCATGATTAAAGTGTTTGTTATTTGCAGAAACCTATTAAAAGGAGATCAAATTATGAAGCAGACTTTCTATTTCAATAAGTTCAGAATTTTGCAGTATCTTAGATTTGTACTGCTGTATTAATATACTCCGTTTTTTGTTTTTTTTTGCTAATATTGCAAATAACATTTTATAGGTCAGGAAGACTGCACCTGTAAATAGACTGAAATGCTATTGAAAATGAGATCATGTGGCTCCAAACTGTCTCTGGAGAAAAGAAGTTACTTTCTTAGTGTGATCAGAACGAATGCTGGCAGGGTCTCATCCTCTCCATGTGGTGTCCTGCAAATTTTGGACAGCCATGAAAGCTGTGTAAACTTTCCTAAGCGCGTTTGGGGACATTGAAATGTGAGCACATCAGGGAGAGGGTAAACAAAATGAGAAATGAGAGGAAACGCGATGCCAGTGTAGGTGTAGAAAAGAAAAAAGAAAAACACTCAGGGCCTCAAGAGATGCCGTTGATGCCATATGTTGCGTTCTGCCAGGAACTTTACAGCAAAGTGAAAAAGGCCTAGCATTTCTTATTTGCCTGTCTCTCCCTGTTTTTCTTCTTTAATTTGGTCTTTCACACTCTCTCTTTGTCTCCATCCACTCTGCACTTTTGAACTCTTTTTTTTCCCCCCTCCTCTCTCTCCAGATCACACTTCAGTTGGAGGACTAGGAGACAGCTTTTACGAGTATCTACTGAAGGCCTGGCTCATGTCAGACAGGACGGACACAGAAGCCCGAAAGACCTATGATGACGCCATTGAGGTAAAATGATATTAAAAATTTGCCTGCATGTTCTACAGATGGTTTCCAAGATACCAGGTGCCGACTGATTACCAAAGAGACAAACCATTTTAACCAAATCTATTTAAATGATTAAAATCTCTGTTCACACGGTCACTCACACTCATTCTCCAGGCCATTGAGCGCCACCTGATACGCAAATCCAACGGTGGTCTGACATTCATTGGTGAGTGGAAGAATGGCCACCTGGAGAGGAAGATGGGCCACCTGGCGTGCTTCGCCGGCGGCATGTTCGCATTAGGTGCTGATGGCTCGCCTGACGACAAGGCTGGACACTACCTTCAGCTGGGGGCCGAGATCGCACACACCTGCCACGAGTCCTATGACAGGACAGGTGAGGAGGGAAGGGGGATGCAGACATGAACAAGAAGGCACATGCACGCACTTATTGTGTAGATAAAACTGCCACGATTTGATGGTTGACTTTTGCATAAAAGGTTAAGTTTGAATTAGTGAATAGTTAACAGTAAGCACACCGGCTTTTCTAGTTACTTGTTATTGCTGCCGTGCTTAAAATGACCTTAAACTCACTTACAACCTCAAAATGAAACAGTGTGTCAAATTCCTGGCAAACTTTATTTCTCACTTGATTTATCTGTCAAGTGGGTGTCGGCATTTAGGATCAGCAGTGATAAATTACTGTTAATCATTTAGAGGATAAGAATTTTAATATATCTGTCTGGGGTGTGATGGTAGTTTTTTAGAGGCTGTAAAATCTGCTGCTCACATTGTTTTGGCAGGTTTTATATTTTCAGTAGATGGAAGTGTGATTGTTTTAACACCATCCAAAGGAGACCTTTCAGAATACCTGCTCTGGGTTTTGTCTGGAGACAATCAATAGTTGTCAGCAAAGAAACACCAGTGCGTGATCTTGCATCATGATTGTATGTGTAAGTCAGTCTGTTTATGTGTGTGTGTTTAGTCAAGAACTGTGAGGTTGCCCTGTGAAAGAGAATAGGTTGCCTTGGCAACAAATGAAGATGGAGAGAGGCAGCAAGAGAGGACGGATGGGGGAAAGAAAGAGGGACTTTCTTGACTTTCTATGTGGCAGGGAGTTTACAAGCCATGGCTGAGCTCTAAAGTTTGCCTCTTGGTTCGTAATGAGCAGTCATTTACGGTTATTGAGTGTGTGTGTAGTTATGACTTCGGTGACACATTTCAGATTGAATACCATCTAATTAGAGACAGCTGGTGTGATTAAAAAACAGCCTTTTTAGGGGTCAGCTGTTAAGGTCAGGGTGGGAGGCAGGCAAGTAGTGGATATGGTTGGAGTAAGTCTTCAGTAAATGAACGTAAATGTATTTAATTTACACAAAAGTGACCTTTATAATTAAGTGTGTGAGCGTATGTGTGTGTGTGATTTAGTTGGGTGTAATCCTTTCGGTTTGTCATGTCATCGCCTCCTCAGCTTCTCGGTAATTTTCCTCGGTTAAATCTTAATGCTTATTATAGTTAATTGGCAAAAGAAGCTTTAAAGATGAAACCTTCTAATATCAGTGGTGACATAGGCCTTTTATTTCTTTTTCACACACACACACAAATACACAGGCACTAATTCATATCAGCACTGACCTGTAATCACCAACAACTGAACCAAAAGACAAAGATAATAATAATAATGAGATAGGAGCAGAGATAATGTTTGTCGTCTCCTAATTGTTCTCTCCCACCTTTGCCTTTTGTTTTTTACTTTCTTTCCTCTTCATTTATTCTCATTTCTTCTTTGTCCTCTACTTTCTTGTCTACTTTTTGATTTTCTTTCTGCCTCCCTTGTTCTATTTTTAAATTTTCTTTGTATGTCTTCTTCCATTTCTCCTTTTTCTACAATTCTTCACCACTATGCTCTCTTCCTCTCTCCAGTGTTGAAGCTCGGCCCGGAGGCCTTTAAGTTCGACAGCGGCCTGGAGGCAGTGGCTGTGCGACAGAACGAGAAATACTACATCCTGCGGCCGGAGGTCATTGAGACCTACTGGTACATGTGGAGGTTCACCCATGATCCCAAATATCGGCAGTGGGGCTGGGAGGCAGCTCAGGTAAATAACATACGCACAAACTCTAAAACCACAATAAAAATCAAGTCATTTTTTTGCCCTTTTTTTTTCTTTAACTAAATCCCAACTTAATTTTGATCTGAATCACTGGAAGCAGTTTTTGCAGAGATCTGCAATGCTTTGATGAGTGCAAACCTCTACAAAGAATCTGCTAAACATCTGCTGGATTTCTTACACAGCTCAAAGCAAATTATGAGACTCTGTTTCAAAAATATGAAGGAACTGAGGCTCTCTGAGTTGCTTGCATTGTTATATGGATGACAGCCATGAAACATGGAAATGATGATGGAAAAGTTCACTGGATCATCAAGTTTAGCTTAATGTCTTGTTCTTGAGAACAGTTACAGACGGAGCATAACAGAGGATGATGTGGGGTTACTGCAGCATCGTCCAGTGGTGTTTATGTCGTCCCATAATGATAAAAAATCAGCCTGACATTGAGTCAAGTAATGATAACAGACAGTTTTTTTAAAAAAAAACTCTGAGTATGATGCTGAGCAGTTTTAAAAAAGTATTTTTTTTTCACATCTTAAATCATGAAATTAAAAACTAAGCCCAGACTTTCTTAAGCTGCGCTCTTCCTTTCTAAATATATCCCCACTGCTCATGCTTATCCAGAGTACATCTTCCAAAGTTGACAACACCAGTATGGTTTGAGTTTTTTCAGGTAAAAATGGAGGAGTAAATTTGTGATTATTACGTAGATGAATGGACAAGACAAACACAGTTTTTGATGGATTCAGAATATAACTACATTCAGTTTCCTATGTGGCATGAGTCAGTGCAAAGTCATGCAATTGTAGATGAACTGCAGGTTCATCCTCTGGAAACGTTCCCTTTAGCAATTCTGGTTGTGGTTAAAAACCATAAAAACCATCTCCTTCACATCATTAAGCTCCTTATTTGATTTGGGTTTTGATCTGTTTTGTGTCCATTGTGTAAAAGTATTTAGACAGAGAGTCGAGCTTGTTTGTTGCAGTTGAAACTGGGAGTAAGTATGGACTTTTGAGTCACTAGATGAGTTTAAGTTTGAGTAGGTCAGCCTGCATAATTGTGAGTCTTCATTTTTCTCTCTGCTAAAAGCATGTCAAGGCAGAATAAAGAGCTGTTTTCATGCCTTTCCCCCTGTGTCTATGACAACCTGGAGCAGGGAGTTGTTTTGAGCTTCATTTGAGCTCATGAAACCAGAGTGCTGCAAGTCTCCGGCTCCAGACAGCAAAATGAAGAGACTTAAAGTGGCACTATGTATCCCAGTTGTATTGTCTCCTTCCTTTCTGTGATAATCACCCATGAAATCACATGCAGCGTTAAGAATCACTTTTATTAGGCGCCCATGTGTTTTCATGTATTGGAAACATGTACCTGTGGGTGGAGGTGAGAACTACCCACAGTCTTTCAGGTGTTATTAGTTATTTCTTCCTCCTCTTATGTTTAGATATGAGCGGCTTTACAGAAATGAAAAGCCTCCTCTATCCCTTTCACTCCACTGCTCCACTCCTTCTGACAGAGGATTAAAGAGCTTGTCTTTTGTACAGCAGTCGATGTGTCTTCTTTGTCTAAATCTGACTCTTTTCATTCTCTTCTTTTTCTCTCTCTCCTGCCAGTCTTCTTGTCACCTTTTTTCCTTTCATTTCCAAGCAGTGAAAGTACTTCTCTTTGTTTTTCTAAGTGGGAGTAAGTGCATACACTCTCATTTGGCCAGCAAACCACACTGGCAAGTGTCTTCATGAAGTGTGATTGTACCAAAGAGCTGGTACAGGACGCTTTTTGCCTCTCTTGCATTATCAAATACTGCTAAGATAAATACATATTAATGCACATGGCAGATCCTTTATTTTATACTGATCCTATGCAATTTATATGAATAACATACAGCAGCTCTGCACTCAGAAATTTTTTAGTAGGCACACATAATGACTTTTATTTGTTCTTCTGACAGTGTAAACACATAGAAAACCTTCTTAGAGTTCGTATTAAGAATAGATTATAGTCATCTCAGATAAACTTTCAGCCTTTTTTCTGTCTCATTTACATCTTTTTGGTTTTTCTATCCATATCATTTTATTTCTTGTCATTATGCTTGCTTCATTCTTTCACACATGGACATCTGCAGTAATTTTCTCATGCAACACCTGAATTACTTTCCATTTTCACACGAGGCTCAATGTTCTACTCTCCTGCTCTGTTGGGCTCTTAATTCTCCACGTATACACACGTACACATTTTAGAAAAACACCTGGCATCTTCTCTGTATGTTGCCTCAAAGCTCAGTTCCTTTCTATCTCTCACACACCAACACAAAAACACACATACACACTCATACACTCCCCCTGTTCCCCATCTTCATCCATCTGCTGCACCAAACCTGCTTCTGTCTGTCACGCTTTTTCTTTTCACAGCAGCTTTTAACGCTGGCTGACGTCTACCTATATGCGTGTGTGTGTGTGTGTGTGTGTGTGTGTGTGTGTGTGTGTGTGTGTGTGTGTGTGTGTGTGTGTGTGTGTGTGTGTGTGCGCGCACATACAAAATGCTTGTATCAGTTGTGTATTGTGTTTGTGTCTGCAGTTTTACCCGTGTGTGTCAGAGTGTGCTGCTGTAATTTGAATCATGTCTTCACTCAGTATGTGCAGACACACGGCTCCTTCTCCTACGACAGGTAGACTTTGTATCAGATGTTTTATTTATTAAAGATGATCGTTGCGTGTGTGTGTGTGTCTGTCTGTGTGGGTGTGTGTTTTACAGGCTGATGCAGGACACTGCAGTGTGCTCCCAGAAGGGCAAATGCACGTCAGGCGCAGCAGCCCATTAATAACAAAAAATTACGGCCTAAACTCTTTGCAACAGAAATCTGCTGACAAAATGACAAAATGGTCATTTGAGGACAGATTGAAGGGAGAAAATGTGTGTGTGTATATGTGTGTGTGTGGGTGGGTGTATGAGAGAGGGAGAGACTGATAGACAAGGACAAGGATGATGCTTTCCCATTACATGCGTTAATGGCGAAAGTCAATAAGTTATGAGCAGGAGTGTAATGCAGCCAGGGTTTTTTATGGAGGCACCAATTTCACTGTAACAGGTCCTTGCTGTAAATCAATAGAGCACACAGGTAATGGCGTTCTGTCACTATCACCAGCTGGACGATCGCTGCATTTTTAATGAATTGCCAACTTCTGTCTCTGTGTAGAGGGGGGGAAACACCTGCTTGCAAATTGGACCTGTTTTGTTGATACAGTTCTACTCCTCTGTAATAAAGCAGCACCTGACATGTGCAGCAGTCATGGTTGAGTTGTTTTCTGTGGGGGAAAAAGTGCCATTGCTTTGTATTTGAAGAGCTTTCCATTTTCCACGGTTTTTATGGCGCAGAGTGTCATTTTTTGGGGGACAAGGAACACAAGAGTGCAATCTGCTATTGGAAATGATAAAGACACATCAGCTTCACTCTTGAAGTGTCGCTGTACTAATGTTTATTTTATTTTTAAACAGAGATCAGCAGAATTTAATAAAAATATAACGTTTTTTTGCTCTTTTAATCATTTTACAATAGATGCTGAATCAAGGGTTTTGTTGTACAAAACCTTTAGTTTCTGTCACTGCAGCATTTATTGTCATGGCTGCATAAAGATAACAGACCTTTTTCGACTAACAGCACTGGATGCTACTTGCTTGCTTCACTTGGATCATTTGAAAGTTGCAGTAAAGAAAATAAACCATGTAAAGGGTCCAGGCTCTGCTGTTCTCTCACTGGTTGTCCCCATGTTTGTTGTTAAAAAAATTGGAAACATTGGCATTGAAGGATCAAAGATAAACCAAAAAGTGAATGGAAAGAGACATTTATATTGGAGTTCAAATAAAGCAGCTTAAATACATCCTGAAATAACTGAACACCATTTGTCTTTATATATGACTCCAACAAAAAACAAACCATATCTGAAATCAATAGAAATAGGATTCAACCTCAACGTGAATGCATCTTAATATCCATCCAGATTAAATTTTCAAAAACTGTTGTTTTCTTTTTTGAGAACCTTTAAAAAAATATAAAGGTAACCTAATGAGATTGTAAAACTGACCTTTGAGAGACCACCGCAGGCTCCGTCCTGCTGAAAGAAGCTTAGCAGACATTTAACTTTGTGATTACACAGGAGCTCTCTCTATGCAGCAGAACATAAAACAAATGAGTGTGGCCCTACATGATGAAGCAGCTTCTGGTTGATGAGGGACACAAAGAAAACGTTGGAGAGTAAAATGTAAATGCAGGGGCGGCAGGGCAAGGCATTTGTGGTAATCTTCTTTTCCTCCCGTTTTCTACAGCTGCTGTTTCCTGCGTGTGTCTCCCCAGGACTCTGTCTAATCTGTCACGAGCAAAGAAATTAATTATAGCATGCTTTTGAAAGCTTATTAAAACGGTTCTCTCCACCCCCCCACTTCTTCTTTTGCCCTTTTCCTTCTCCTTGTTTTTTCTCTTCCTCCATGTGATCCATCTATCATTCTTTTACCCTTTTCTTTCCAACTTCCCTCATTTTTCCACCTTCTTCTTATATTTCTGCCCATTTCTACCACAACACTTGAACTATTCCTTGTTGCATTTTTCCTTTTCTCTCCATCTTTTTGCTAACTTGCTCGTTCACCTTCATCCCTCCTCTTTTCTCCTCCCTTCTCTTCCCCTGTCTCACCTCCTCTGTTGTCCCTCCTTGTCTCCTCCAGGCCATTGATAAGTACTGCAGGGTGAGTGGAGGATTTTCGGGGGTGAAGGACGTCTACTCCTCAAACCCGACATATGACGACGTGCAGCAGAGCTTCTTCCTGGCTGAGACGCTCAAGTAAGCCACTATTGGTTAATTAACTGTCTTGATTAATGAATCATGTTCGTTTGTTGTTACTTTTTAATCCCTTTTGTGATTAATACAATAATTTAGTTTAAAGGTTGGTGGGGCAGTTAATTTAATGAACTTGTCAGTAAAGAGTGATTGCAACAATTACCTCTGATATTTTGTAGATTTTTTTTAAAAAATGAGCAGAAAAATATTTTTCAGACATAAAAGCAGCAGGTTGGTCACAAATCTTTAAAAGACATTTTTTTAATTTTTTAAAACAGATAGAAGGATGAAAAATGATTTCTGGCTTCAAAAAGAAAACCTCAAACACAAGGTCTCCAAGGGTGTAAATGCTTAAGATTTCAGTCCTGATCGATGAAGCTGACAGTGAGATTACTGTTACCTCCAGTGAGTGCAGTTTGGTATCACACCAAACACTGTCAGAGATGTAAAAAAAAAAAAGAGCAGTTGGTGTGTTTGTTTTTAAATAAGAAGTCAGTCGATAATTGGCCTTTTTCCATCATGACATGAGCGATTTCTTGGATCTGATTTCGTGCTGCACACAGCGTGAGAACTCTTCCACACAACAGCAGCTCACAGCGGAGAGAGCTGGCTGTGCTGCCGCGGAGCCGAAGGTGTAGAGTTTCTTCATCTAACAGCTCACTTTGTGCTCCTTTCTCCACGTTCCCTGTAATTTTACTACTGCAGAACCATTAAGAAACATAATGAAGCATTTTTCACGCTTGAATGGTCCAATGAGGAGTGTGACAACTCATTAAATTTAAGGCCTTAAAAATGGTGAAAATAAAAGAAGCTTTTATGAATCACATCATTATTGTGACAGTCACAAGACTACAGAACCCAAACTTCCTGGTAACATGCTAATATTACTCTTAACTAGAAATGATACTTTGGCCCTTTGTGAATACTTTTGAATTTTCTTTTACATAAAACAATTTAAGATGCCTTTTTTTGTGACTTTGTCTCATAGGGTTAGGGTTTGATGTGTCAACATTTTTGTTTTAAAAGCACACACACACACACACACACACAAAATCCCCACGCTTCTGTGATCACAGATTCCTGAGGGCTTGGGGTAATAATGAAAAACACTGTGCCATCTGTGATGATGTCTCTACATTTCCATTTCTTATCTTGAGTATTTTAAAGGGTGATTAATGTAAAGGGCAGCTTTGATGTCTCCGTGGTGCGTCATCATCATCATTGCTGATGGATGAGGAGGAAGAGGCTCCAAATACAGACTTTGACCCAGAGGTTTCAGTGAAGCCTAATGTAGCTCTCTGATTCCCCCTGCTGGTAGCTCTTTGAGAGTTATCTCTTCCCTGCAATATTGTACTGTAAACTGAGCCGATATAATTCAATTTACACAGCTGTTACTGTCAATCTAACTCTGTGGCAGCTAAGTAAATCATAAAATGGAACAAACTGGGCTTCTTTGGCTCCTCTGTCAGCCTAATGCTTGCTCAAAGCTACATTTCATCTCTCCATTTTTAACCTAAATGTGTCTGAAATTAACACTCACGAAGCATCAAATACCAGTGCAATTCGTCTTCAGTGTTTAAGTTGTTAAAGGTCACCTGCCAAACTGTGCTGGTAACTGAGATGATGACATTTGAATGCCTCAGTGTTTTGCAGCCTTTGGTGTGTATCTGTTCTCAGGCTTTGTGCCTGCTGGCTGCAGGCCAATCACATCAAAGCGATACAGCAGCTCGGCGTCAGGCCGGCTGCTGATTGGCCGCCTCTCATCCTTACTTGTAGCATTCAGACTTCTGCTGATCTGCTTTGCGGTTCATCAGTTAGGGTCGAACATTTGATGATCATCTTTAAAATGGGAAACTTAATTAAAGCAGTTTGTGTGTTTGTCAGATTTATTTGAATGTTAATTAGATTTTATGAAGTATCACAAACCAAATGAGCATGTTTTTAATTATAGCTCTAAATCCTTGATCGAATTTTTCATTCCCCCGGAGTCTTTTCACAAGAGCACACACATGAGTAGCTTCTCTGAAGATTATTTGAGCTGCCAAAGATAAAAGGTATAGATTTCTTCCATATTTACAGGATGAACATATAATTAACTGTAGACACCAAAAAAAAATAAACACATTAAAAGTTGAATAAAACATCAAATGACTTCCATCTTCCGTCACAGAAACACCAGGATGGTTACATGCAAATAAAATCAAGATGACTGCAAACAACAAACAACACTGTCTTGTGGTATAAGCTGCAACGTCACACAGCATGAAGTTAACATGACCCCCACAGCCACATTTAACATGCAATTGTGGCAGAAATTCACATATGTACAAAAAACCATCTTTGTCATCTGGAACAAGCTCTGTTGAAGTTTAACGGTGAAAACCCACCAAATGTGAATAGATAGATAGATAGATGTACTTTATTGATCCCAATTGGGAAATTCCACTGTTGCAGCACTCCACAACCAGAATAATACAAACTATACAGAAGTCACTAGAAGGAGTCTTCAAGTGAATAAAGAAGTGGCATTTACAAGAGGAATAAAACCAAAAGAAAAACAAGCGAATGTCTGATATGTCAAAAGCATTTACAGGAGACACCCTAAATGAAAAATTTTAGGTAAACAAATGAAGAAACAATTAACTCTACTAAGTAAAATTCCGAAGAGCTAAGGGCTTTAACTGTAGATGCCTATTTAGTTGCAAATTGAGGTTTTTCAGTTTGCTGTGTTTAATCTAAGACTGTGTACTTAAACAAATCTGCAGAAATTACTTGAGGTTTCACAAGGCAGCGATGTCGTTCTCACTTTTGTTCTTCGTTACTTCCCTCTCCTTGTCACCCCTTTTCCTTTCCCCGTGAATCCCTCCCCCCACACACATCACTCCCCCTTCCCCGTCCACCCCTCACCCCCCCAGGTATCTGTACCTGTTGTTCTCCAGCGACGACCTGATGCCGTTGGAGAGTTGGGTCTTTAACACGGAGGCTCATCCACTTCCTGTTCTCCATCTGGGCAACATCACCCTGCCTGGCAGCGAGCCTGCTCAGCGGTAGACATACAGGCCCTCCTCCTCCTCCTCCACCACAGCACCAGGGGGCGCCACTTGTCTGCCTGCCTGCCTGCCCAAAAAAAAAAACCCACCCACCAACACTGGACAAACTTACATTCAGCTCTACAGACTAAACTGCTTTTGGACTGCAGACATAAACCAGAGGAGACAGAGAGGGAGCTTCTGGCACAGGCCGCTGCAGCGTGGAGAAGCACTTGTTTGCTGAGTCTCCTGCTCTTCTTCTGCATTTTACTCTGTGACTCTCTCTGTCCATTTCTCTGTCTCCTCTGCTTAAGTCAGAAAGATGGTGGGTTTGCTGCTCGGCCTCACGTCAGGCTTGGATTGACTCTTTTCTCTGAAGGACCAAGCTCCAAAACCGGAGGCTTGATTTAGTGTTTTTTGGGGGTTTTTTTGTTTGTTTTTTTAGTTTTTATTTGAGATTTGACCAAACTTTCCTCTCATACAGACTCAAGCTGAGACACTAAGGGTGTGTTTGGTGATAAGTGAAGGATCACACAGTCAGTTTGACACTGCACTGATGGAAGTGTCATTTTTCCAGGCAAACAGACATAAGGACTTTACAGGGTCTGTTGATAAGGTGTGTGGGTATTATTATAAATATATATACATATATATTTTTTTTTTGGGTTGGACAAATCATAAATGGGGACACAGGGTTGAATCAAAGCCCTCTGCTTCTACCTGACCGCGCCCCCTCCCTATTCCTGTTTAATCTTCATCGGATGAACTTTGACTGAACTGTCAGCAGCTCGTCACATCATCAGTTCAAGGGCGGGTGGCGGCGACAGTCCCCTCCGCCTTCCTCTAATCCTCCTTTTTCAGAAAAGTGGACCATCGGAAGTGGAACAGCAGTTACACAGGAACAGCAGCAGGCCTCGACATCTGTCCGCTTTCTCTTCCAGTCAGGCCATGATTTCCCCAAAACATTCTGCTGCTAATCATCTGGATGCTGCTTTTTCTTGCCATTTTCTCATCACACCATCGCTCGGTTTCATCTCAGCTTATCAGTCATCCTCTCATCTCATCTGTTCTCTTATTTTCCCACCTTTTTTCTGAATTACATCAAATCATTTTTAGTGATACAGTGTGAAATGCGCCCAAAACCCAACCATGCTTGTGTGTGTAAGCAGGTGTATGTGTGTGTGTTTGAGAGTGTGTGTGTGTGGTTGTTAAAGGCAGATTGAGTAGGATTTTGTGAGTGAAGGATTTTTAAACTCAAAGTTGGCCCCTTCCTTCTCACAGCTCAACTACACATGCAGCGCACTCCCCCTGACCATGTTTGCCAGCAAACAGCCTCGTGTACCACCTGCAGCCCTCACACCTGATGCTCTGTCATTGGCTGGGGGCTACACACCCACTGCTCAGAGGCTCAGTGCCCAGAAACATCATGAAACAGCATGGCTGTGTCTCTTCAGAAACAGAAACCACACCATACTTTCTGTTAGAAGTAAAGAATAAGAGCGATTATTTTTGTATAAGTCTGTACTTTATTTTTTAAGGAAAATCCTACACATTCTGCCTTTAAAATAACCTGCTGTAAATAATTTAATTGTGCACTTTGTTTGGGAAGACTATAAGGAAGAGGAAAGTAGAGGTGTAGCACTGAAAGAGCTTAATAAAAAAGACTTTTCTACGTCTCCCTGCTGAGCTCCCTTGCTGCCATCTTTAACCCCATTTTGCCAGTTGGCTCCGCCTTCTAAAGGTGCATGAAGTCATTGCGGTGTTTAAATTCTGGGTCACATTGATTTGCGCTTTTATTTCAAGCTTTTTTCTTTATTTTTTACACTCTGTCCTCCCTCCTCCTTCTTACCTCTTCCTCTTCTGTCCACAACAAAAAATCTTAAAGCTCCAAGGCCTTTAGTGTCTGGGTTCCCCCCTTCAAGAACAAAACAAAAATCACTTAATACTTGGGAATCGCAAGCTATTTTTAGCTGAAAATTCAGAATTGTTGTCTTCGACTTCAGATATATGTTACATTCAGCTGTTCAATTCACAGCATGAAGCTGCTAACCTGTTTCCTTTGTGCTTATTCAGTGTACAATCAGCTGCTGTGGATTGGTTTGACCCTGTTCATCATATTCTGCCACTGCTCAATCTTATCATTAATTAAACATCAAAATCTCAATATCAGAAAAAGAACAAAATATAGAGAATTTTGGCTGGTTTTTGTACATTTTGAAATGCACAGCTTTTCCTGAGACAATAAAATTTCTTCTCTTTAAGGGTTTGATAGTAAGTATATTTTACTTGCACCATATGGAGTGATTTAACAAGAGCTTGGCCTTGTAAAGAGAAGTCAGAGCCACCACACATCACGCTGTTTGCTCACTTACTAGCGTGGTCCTGCCTGCAGTTATCGCTCCCGACACAGCTCTCCCTGTTACATCCGAAGCAACACGAGGGATTTACTGCTCAGGTTGCTCACATAAGAGATAGTACAGTCTGTTAAAAAAATGTTATGTTAGCAAACAACCGAAACAACTCGACTCTGAAATCGTATTCCTTGGTGACAGACGGAGCGATTTGCTGAATGCTGGACCTTGACTGATTGATTTACAAATCTCAGTTCAGTTTGCAAGTCTCTGTAAGACAGGAGGCGAAATTTCATGCTAAAATCAAACCCACTTACAGACGACAAAGACGGGCTGCTGAGGAGAAAAGCTGCACATTCAGTCTGAACCCTGTTTTTATTGTATAGAAATAACTCAAATACTAACATGAACACATTCATCCAACATTATTTCAACCCAGAGACTATGGGAATGTACTATGTGTGTGTTTCCACTGCATAGGAGTCAGACTCGATGTGATTTTTCTTTTTAATCTTTTTTAAAAAAAAAAAAGCTGAAATGAAAACTCATGCATAACCATTTGTGTACTGATGTAACAGTGATGTGATCTCCATAAATATGATGGTGGTGGTTTATTGAGCCGAGAGCGAGACTGGAATCAGCAGGGAGACCAAATGATTGTTGGGGGGGGTTGAGGGAAGGTGGATAATAAAATAATGAAACCAACCAGCTGTTGTAATGACTGCGACCACTAAAGACCAACTGAGCCTAGATAATACAATTTTTAAAAAAATATAATAACATTTTGCTTTAAAAGTCAGATTTTCAGTTGAAACCAGTCAAACCACTTTGTGTCGGTGCTGAAACACAAACGAGAGGCTCATTAAACCTTTTCAATATGTGTGTGAGAGAAAGAGAGAGAGCAAAAAATGGGAGCAGGTTTCAATTGATGTAATATTTTCTGTGAGCTCATAAATAATCCTGTTGGTCACCAGTTTGTGTGAGTAAAGTCTCCAGCGTTTCCATACTGACTTCTTCAAATGACTGGTTACCTAAAAGAGAGGAAACTTGGGTTTCACTACTGACATGATTTGTACACAGACGTTCAAGCTGAAGAGAAGGAATTGCACTGAACTTGAAAGTTTTTGTGTGTTTATTTCTGACTTTGATTCTTTTTCAAGCCTTATTGTCAAAATGTGACGCCTTGGTCATCACTGTGCCCTTTCATGCTCTTTGCTTTGTGTTTTGTATGACGTCATTGTGGTTTAATTTCCTTACTATTGTTTGTCTTTGCATCATCTCTTTCTTTCTCCTGACATTTTCCTCTGATAGATTTAAAACTGTGATGGCATAAAAGCAAAGATGACAAAATAACAGACAGACAGGCTGTTTGCAAAGTTAACACTTTGTTCCCAGTCACATGACTAAAAGCTCTCAAAAAACATATCAATACATTGACTTATTTCCCGCCTGTCCTGTTTTTCAGGCAGAAAGTCAGCTGTTCATCTGATGGTGCTCATTAACATCACATACTTCAGAGAGGGAAATTGTTTGCAAGGTGTAAGTGGAGTGATCGACAAATTCAAAGCTTCAGCTGCAGCAGTGTTGCTCTGTGCTTTCTGTAAATGCTGCTCATCTCTCGTGAGCTTAAAGTGATGACAGCCTAATATAAAGACATAGTAAAAGTCAGGATTAAAAGAACGAGGCTGAACAAATTGTTCTGTTCTCACCGACAGATCCAGAGAAAACACCAAAAACAGCATTTAAATGATCTTATTAACAATACTTGTCAAAGCCGAGCTCAACTCTTGTCCAGTAACTATTAAAAACACATCAGTGAGCCATTATGTTCAACTGACTGACATTTTCCTTCATTACCTTGAACACACATTTTGTAGTTTTCTTGGCTCAATACCAAACACAACCTCCTGTTCCCAGAAATGCACCACACGTTTACCAAACAACGTCCTTAAGTAAATAATATTTATCCCCGTTAAAATTGTGTTTCATAAAGGTAAAAGTGCCCAGATGTTTTTGGGGGAAATTACATCAACATCTGCCTTGTGCTTGCAACTTCTTTAGGAAATTTTTGCCACTTGACTTCTCAAATATGTAGGTCTTATTTGACAAACAAGTTCAGGTAGCAGTTACAGACAAAGTAAAGAGAAGGAAAAGGAGGAAAATGTGTTCATAACAGCTTTGTCCAAACATCTGGCCAACACGCTGAGTTTATATTTAACTAATTCACCCTAATTTATTAAACAACAGTTGTCCTCAGTTTTTAGCTTAAAGTTCAGGAGAATCTTTCACGACACTTTCGCAGGATCGCTCAGTGTACCTACAGGATATCTGTCATCCCTCTTCAATACATTTTTATTTCCTCCATATTTTTCTCTTCATCATCCTCCATCATCGCCATCACTTCTCTCATTCATCTGAACTCTGGTGGCAGTCAGTCTACAGTCCATTGATGCAGTACAGTTTTGGCTTTCAGCCTCCATCCGCCTGTCTCTCACATCACACCAACATTACGCCGACATCATCACAACCTGCTTCTGATTTCTGGAGGAAACCCAGGCGAAACCTGGACGGCAAATCAGTCGCTGGGAGCAACATTGATTTTGAAAAATTGAGTGTTCTGTATTTGTATTTTTACTGAACTTAAAAAAATTAAAGTATCTGTAAATATGTTTAAAAATGAGACACAAATTCAATAAAGATGTTATGAAAAGTGATCAGACATGAAGAGAACATTCTGTGTTTTGTTTGTTTGTAACTTTATGTTGTTTTCTGTAGCAGCTGCTTTTAGACTGAATAGTTTTGAGATTTGGCTGTAACGGCCCAAAGAGTTCAGGAGAACCTGACTGATACGAGACTGAGGTTTTACTTTAAGTCTTATTTTGTAGCACATTTTAGTGCACTGAGGTTTTTTCTATTTTAAGAAAAATGCATCTCAGTAAAACAAAGGATACAAAGAATTTCAAAAGCTGCTTGAAGACCAGGATATCTAAACAGCTACTGAACGGATTAACATGAAGTTTAGTACAGACATTTATGCCCCAGTCAAGATGATTTCTACTCAGACTGACTTTTCATATGGCAACATAACCTAGATGCATTTTTAACTTCTCCAATACTTTGGTTTATGAGTTAATACTTAGGAAACTACTGACATTCCCATCAGACTTAACATGAACTGATGTTATACGTGACAAACATATCGGCTTAGCATCAGCATGTTTTTTTTAAGGGTAATATTTGGGGGATTTTTGTGTCTTTATTTTGATAGGACAGCTGAAGGATAGACAGGAAATGAAGGAGAGAGAGAGAGATTACATTCAGCATGGTGAGATCGAATCATTAGCATTATGAAAGCATGCAAATGTTATCATTTAACTCAAAGTGCTACTGTTTAGCCTAACTGAGCAACTACAATACGGCTACACCGTCTCCTGTAGTCCAGTTTTAGTGTTAATTCATGGTGTTTAATTTGAATGCCAGAATTTCAGAGTTTGTTGCCTGGCCAACAGCAGCAGCTGATCTGAGTCAAATTATTGAGTTGGCATATTGATTAGACTTACTTTAGTGATTTGTTGGTGACTTGAGCTGATGTGAATCACAGTCCTGCCACTAAGTCCAACTGAAACCTGTGTTGATTAAACAAATAATAATAAAAAGTGCCAAAACTCTTAAATTTAACCAGCATGAAAACAAATTTGAACATCGTGATTTAACACAGGGCCTGTTAATAAAAAGTATGGGTTTTGTTGTAGGTCATAGGGGTTTTCTCTCAGCACAGCTCCGACACCTTTTAAAGAGCAAATGTGTTGTGGTTTCTGCTGCTCAGCCTGCTGTCACATCCCTCCAGGAGTCTGGCAGAGAGCCGCCAAACAATTTGGACAAACACACAGCAGCTTCTCCGAAGTTGGCAGCTCACATACTAACAAGCACCTTCATTGTGTCAGGTTTTGTTTTTTTTGTTTTTTTTTTTAACTGACTACTCTTTATGCTGAGACTGCAGCCACTCTTGTTCATCACAATTCCCTGGTTCCTCCTTAATGCAATGTTTCCACTTGAGTCAACACAATGTGTAATTGACTTTTCAAGTGCACCTGTGGAATTAACATAAGCGTACATGTGGCTTTTATGTCATCTCATTGTCATTTAGCCTGCAATTAATTTTATAATAACCTGTTTAGAGTCAGTACATAATGTTGCTTGATGTATGGTTGATAATTTGACATTTTATAAGCCAGACAGTGTAAATTTTCTGTTTTTTTCCCTAAAGCAGTTCTGTTACCTGTGTAAAAAGGTAATTTAACACACAGTAACTGGCCACATGCAGAGATGTCCACCTCATAAATCCACTATTTGTGCCAGTTCAATGCTTTTTTATGAGAAGCAAGTGGCATTGGTTGATTTATATAATGAAAGCTGTCAAATATAAGCTAATATCAGTTTAAACTCACTGTTACGAGCTGACACCCATGACCCCTGACTGTGTGGAAAAATTCCAATTTGTTCATTACAACCTTTAAAACTAATAACACTCATCAACCTCACTTCTTTTTGTTTGATGCTTATTGTCGTATATTTACCATGTTCACATGCTAAACTAAGATGGTGAATGTAGAAAACATCTGCTCAGAAGCAGCGTGTTGGCATAGTTATTCTGAGTAGTTCTGTTAGCATTTAGCCCAGTTCAGCCTCACAGAGCAGCTAACATGGCTAAAGTCTCTACAGCCAGAGCAAAAATAAGCTAATGGCTGAAGTCATAGACAAATTGAACATAATTAGATATTGAAAAGATAAATGGGTTCTGTGGAATTAAATGATAAATCTGCTGTGGGAATTTTGATAAGCTTTGACAGAAAAGCTCAAATTAAAATCTTGATATTGAAATGGAAAAGATCAAGTCTGTCTGTTCTGCTTTTTTGTTTTGTTTTGTTTCCTTTTCTCTTTTCCACATCACCGTTTGCCGTTTTAAATGTGGAGTTTTATGTAAATGAGGTGGCGTGGTCTGAACGGTGGAGGCCTGATAATGTTCGGCATGCAGGGTAATTTATTCACTCCAGTGGAAGTCTGACTGTGTTTATTTTTTGACTTACTCATAGTGCAGAAAAGCAACAGCACCAGAGACTACCAATGAAATCACTTTTGTCAAGTCGGTGGCAAGAAAAAACTCAATAGTACTTGCAAAAATATTTGTCTGGTTTCTTGAGGTAGTGACGAATTAAAACACAGAAAACAAGTTCGTATAAATACATGATTACTCATAAAGTATTGCAGTAATAAGCCTCTAACTCCATGGTGCACCAATGAGGACAGTGCTTCTGCTTCACTGAGTAGAGGCCTCAGTCAACTGAGGACAAAATCTGCATTGATCAGTTCTACAAGAACTAAACAGTAGCTCAAAAACTTCAACAAGAACCTGCAGTTAAGCATAAAATTAAGCAATGAATCTTCAGAGGTTCCCCCTCAATACAAAGCTACCAATATAAACAAAACTTATATTAAGTTCTTAAAAAAAAAGTAATATTTTTCCTTTTCCCTCCTAAATAATCTGCAACTTTCAGTCCGTTCACCTGATTTCATTCAGAGATCTCAAGACTCAACTCTGTAGTCTGCATGTTAGGTTAGATCTTATCAGTGTATTCATACCGAAACTACAGAGCAACGTAGGGGTTTTTTGTTAGTGTGTAACAGCCTCAAGTCACTTTCACTACGTAAAGTACAGACTGATGAAGTTAAATGAATTAATGACTGTTTGATGACTGCAGATTATTTGAACTTCCTCATGAACGTAGGCAAATATTTGGCTTGACAGCAGGTTCAGTCACATATTGTTTTTTGCTGTGAGTGAACATCCAATAAGTGTGTATAAATGTGCTGTTCTGCCAGAACATGTTTTCATATTCATGGAATTTGAATGAGAAATAGAAATGAGTAAAGGGATTTTTTTCATTTTTTCCCTCACAACCACTAAAAATGACACCAATGTGACGTGTTTGTTAGTGTCCATTTTACCCACAAACACCTGATTTTCAACATCAAACTTTGACTCCTTTAATGGAGATTTGAAGATAATAGTGAGCTTTATGTGAATCTCAGGACTGTTAAGTTTATGATTGTGATACTGAGCATACATACTTTAAAATTTTAAATCAAATTGTCGGTAAGTTAACATGTACAATAAGGATAGAAGCAATACAGAGGAACTTAACTCTGTGTTGCTGCAGTGACATGAAGTTTGTTGTCTCATAATTTGTAAGTTCTGATATTTTCACTCAGTGTAAAACCACATGACCAGAAGTACTGACTTTCATAGGGTCTTGAATTAATCCTGATGACTGCGTCTTTCTTTCTCAGTGAGACTCCCAGAATTAAATTTTTCCACCAGCCAACATTAAGAGGTCAAGTGACGGCTTTGATGGATGGATCTTTTAGAAAACTCCCACAAGGGTGAATTTATTCAGAACCTCAGAGGAATAGTTGACTACTTATTTGTCTGGCTAGAAATTGGTCATCCTAAAATGGTGCTGAAATGAAATTTTTTTTGATAAAGCACCTTTTCATAATGGTAGCAGTGTGAATGTTATAACAACCCAAAAGAGCTGCTATCAGTGCTGCAGACTCAAAGGCCCAGTCATACAAGGGAATTTCTTAAAACAGGGATTGTCCCTTTTTTCTCAAAGAACTCGTGTTCATACAAGCTCTGTTTTATGTAAAATCTCTGTCCATATAAAGGTCTAAAAACACAGGTGAAGGATTAGTGATATATCACTAACCCTAAAGCCATAATGGCCAATCAGAAACTTGAAAAGGCTGTAACTGGTGACTACCTGCAGCTTGATGTTTTACAAGTTCTTATCCAAAACCTGCAACATTAGAAGTGTTGAGTTGGGACTTTTCTTGCCTATTTTAATGCATCAATAAAGGGAAAGAATTCCTGTATTTTATGTGCAAACATGTACAAAGTCCTGTTAGCAAGGTTAGAAGCAGCACTATATTGCCAAATGTAAACATAGGAGATAACGGTACAGATTCTGTGGTCACAAACCAAACACTCTGTGTTACCTGCCATCATGTCAACTCTGTTACTGAACCTCTGAATATCTTCATCCTGGCTGGAGTTTTCCAGAAGATGGTCTTTCTGTGACCTGTGTGTGGACGAAAGGTGGCAAAACATCCGTGTATGTGAGGACAAGGCTGTACTCTTGTAATTTCTTCATTTTATAAACACATATGGTTACATGTAACATGTAGTTTTGAATTGTTCTTTTTTTTTGTCTTTTTTGATGCATGTGTTAAAGATGATCGATGGGCCGATGATGATGATGATGATGATGATGATGATGATGATGATGATGATGATGTTTGAGTCTGACACACAGCCGCATGTTATTGTCGGACTCAAAAGCCATTTTTCCGTGTGACTAAATGTGCAACGTTGCCGTTTTCAGGCAGAACTGTGATTGTTTACAATTGCGGATGACAACTGTTGACCAAGCGATTATTTAACCAGAATCTGTTTCAACCTGCTGCCAAGAAGATGTCAAACTGTCTGAGCTGAACTATTCCCTGGTTCAGGTTGGCAGCTGACAGGTTGTCAGTGAGGTCTGAACCGACCTGTCAAAACAACAACAACAACATTTGAAAGGTTACGACAAAAATGTGGAAAAAACCTCTGTGTTTTAACTGATCGTGTTGTTTCTTTTTATTTTGGACTGAAGCTTCCTCGCTGCTCTTACACAGCAAATTCCATCTTTCATGAGTTTCTCCGCTGGTCTGTTTGACGTACAGAATGTGTGGTCGGTGGATCTTAGATGTGGACTGACAGTTTCTCTCAAATACACACACACACACACGCATACACACACACACGCACAATTTTGGTGTTAGTCGAAAGTGTAAAACTGCGGTGTGAAGCACAGCACTGACAGGTGCAGTGGTCAAGGTCAGCATTAGATTTGCGCGTAGAAATAGTTGCTGCCACTTGGGAGCATTTCTGTGTGTGTGTGTGTGCGTGTGTGTGTCTGAGATAGTCAGAGGGAAAGTAAACAGGTGCTTCTTGTTGCAAAGATAGCCGTTAACCGGACAGCTGTGATCCCAATACACACACAGGTCACTGATAAGTTTAGGAACAGCCTGCCCAAAAATAAAAATTCATTATCTGCTCGCCCCCATGCTGATGGAAAGTTGGGTGACCTTGGGTTGGGTGACAAATCATTTCTGGAGCCTCACAAAGAAGCAGCATCACATCACTCTCCTAAATAACTGAGGAAACTAAGTACTAAATTTAAAATGGCTCTGTGCAGCTCATGTGGCATAATCCAAGTCTCCAGAGGCATTAAAATTCCAAAACTGATTCGAAAAGATATTATTTAAACCCTGTTTTAATGTAAAACCTTCATCATGGACCTGCACCTCATCTGAAGTTGGCACATTGGCACTTTTTTAAAGTCCTCAGCTGCTTCAGTTGTTTGCTGCAATGCTCTTCACCAACAGGGGTGAGAAGTTTAATCTTTGGGTGTATTTTTTTTTAATGTTATTGCAATCAACAAACTATTGATCACTGCATCAGTATGAGAGGCTTTTGTGTTGCTTGTTGCCTGTATGTGTCTGCGCAGGTTGTTAGTGTTAAAGTGTTGCTGCTCCTGCACAGACACACAGTGTATTCATAGAAAAACCTACAACCTCTGCCATATTTTTATACATGAAACATGAGTATTGAACAAGTATAGACACTAAAAGTCACAGGGTGCAAACATGAGCACATCCAGGCCTTTTGAAGGCTTTTAGAAAATTAAAAGATTATTATTTATGGCTGAATTCATAAATATAACACAGATTTATCTCTTGACCAACACTGTGCACTGAGGAGATACACTCGGAGTCACATAAATCAGAGTCAAAATAAGAATGAAATACTGTAGAATTTGTTACAAAAAAGTATCAGAGGTTAAAACTGGGCCTAAAGTCTGTGCTCATGTAGATCTTTGCCAAACAGTTACACTTTATCTCATTTCAGATTAGTTTATTTTCAAATTCAGGACTTTTCAGGTTTGATTACACTGTGTCCACTCCGACAGAAGAGGACTGAAGCACTCTGAATGTATCTGTCACCACTGTGACCAGATAAACACTGTTCTGTTTAAACAGTCACACTCTGTGCACATTACATCACTCTTTCAAGATGTTAAAAAGCTGTGCTGCAAAACTAAACCAGGAAACAGCTGCTTCATCTCAGATCGGTACATTAATTGCCATGATATAGAACAAAGAACAAACTCTAATATGGTGTTAGTTTCATTAAGTCATCAGATAAGTTTCAGCTTTCGGTTTTCAGACAGTTTTATGCGAGCGCCGCTTGAGTGTGTGAATAGTTTCTGCAAACATAGTTTTCGATTCTGTTCAGGAAGACACTCTGCCACAAAGCTTACATTGTGCCGCCCCAGCACATGTAGTGTAACATCGATGTGTTACTTAACACTTACATCACAACCACAAAAATCTGTCCTCAAGAAGTTTGGCACAGAAGGTGTCACAGAAAAAAAGCTTCACGTCCTTCCCATCAATCGAAGGAAATAACTCACAATTTGTTAGTTGTCAGCAATTAAGTGAGTTATTTCCTCTCTGCTAGTTAGCTGCTTTTTAATTTATTCCTTAAGCGAGAACTTTGACATTTTGATGCACACAGAACAATAATAACTGTTTCTTGTGGTCAAACATCATTTGATTTTTTACAGACATGTTTGCAGTCAGTGTTGTCAAGCCTCTGTAATCCTTTTTTATTCCTCTTTATTTCCATTGGAGCCCAGCAGAAGCAAACAATGAATGGCCTCAATATGTTCAGACAAAGAGAGACTAAAAGAGACGAGAGGAACACAGAGTTTGTTTGTAATCCTGAATTTTCTTTTTTACATGGAGACATACTGTATTGTCTCATGTTGTCTCATGTTTCCCTGGTGCTTATAAAAGTGATCGGTATGGCCTTAGTCTGATTTGACACCTTAATGATTATGGTTTGATTAAGGTCACTAAAACTGTTGTGTGATGATAAGTGAAAGATCATAGTAGTAAAAGAGTATAAGCCTGGCTAATGTGGACAGTATTCTGATTTGGAGAGTTTCCCTGTTGTAGAGTCATAAAGTTGTTGTTTTTTATTGCCGTCACCTGTGGCTAAGAGCTGTCACTGATGACAATAAAAAATGAACAATGTGTCTTAACTTCCTCTCACTGCACAAAAAGGAAGCCAGAATATCTTCGACGCAGGTGCTGATGATGTCATTTGGAGGTTAAGTCTGTGGGTTGTAAAAGGCGGATGAGGCTGCAGCGTCGAAGCCTCACCCATGAGCCGATCGACTCAGGCTTGAGTTAGTGTTGGCTTTCAAAAAATGACAACCAACCCTCAAAAACTAAACTCATTAGAAAGAAATCACCACTTAAACATACACAACTGTGATAAGAATAAAAAGTATAAAATAAAACCATCCATGGATACTTTATTTAACATGTACTTGAATTGTTTTCCTTGATGTCAGATAGAAATATGAACTTTTTACACTCAGTTTCTTTCTTTAGTCTGACATTTCCTTCACTCTAAGTGTTTTCTTTGGGAGAAGAGTCTTTTTTCCTTTTCTAATTACTAGATATTAATGTTTCTGAAGGAATCAGACCAGCTGATGGGTCCTTATATAACAACTAAACAGCCCACCAAGATATGTTGGAAACATTTAAGGCAAAAATAATAAAATGCAGTATCAGCAATAGAATCTTGATTTAGTATTTTATTAATATGACCCAGTCTGACAGTTTCCTCCTTGGTTTCAGCACACATTATATTTTTTCCTAGGATGGCTAAACACTGAACTCTCCTATGCCTCAAATCTCAAATCATGCTGTTTCATCCTAGAAAGACAATTTTTACCTGGTATAATACTTGACTGCGCTTGACAACCACTTGATAACAGCATGACAATGATGTTTGTCCAGCCCATGGTGGGCGGGACTATTGATTAGCCACTGATAGGCTAAATCTACTCGGCAGTTGATTGAAGAAACCTGCTGTTTACTATGGGCCAACTTCAACCAATCAGAACATTACAAAGTATGGATTTGTGTAACTCTTGTCAAAGCCAGTCAGATGAGGAGCAGAAAACAAGCTTTAGTGCTGTTTTTTGCTCTTCTTTCACAGAAGAAATACACTCCCTTCTCTCCACTTGAGAATCTGTCATATCCTTTTTAGGAGCCACCATTGTTGTTTACGAACAGAGGTGATCATCACAGAGAGTGCTGTTGAATAAGAGAGCAGCTGGGACACAACAAGGTCGACCTGAATCCAGGAAGAGACAAAACTAAAGAGCCTGTCATGAAGTGCTCTTTAACTCTCTGATGAAACCAGACTCACATAGTCCTCATCAGCGTTATTTTGGTGAAGGAAAGTAGCGAAACACAAACTTATTGATTCAACTTATAAGTATTGATAACTTAACAATGTAAATTTTTTCATGTAAATGTTTATTTTCGTATTTTTATCTAAAGATTTTTTGTTTAATTTAAATCCTATAGAGTCCGCATGTTTCAAGATGATTAAAATACATCGAAATACCACAACTTAGAAATAGAAAAGCAAAACACACAACTATGATAAACAGAAACTGAACTGAGTGAGTGAGTCCGTGTATTTCTGGAACAGATGCTTCTAGTCTTTTCTCTGCCAGCCAGACGGAGTGAAGTTATTGGAAAAACTGATTGTTCGGGGGTTTCTGGAGTAAATACAGTGAGTTTGCTGTCAGGGAGACAGACTCTCCTGAACACCAGTAACATCGCACTAAGACCAGTGAAAGCTTTGTCATCTCACTTGTGTCACTTTTTTCTCAGACTTTAAGTCAGTCACTTTACACATTTCATCCCCTGCAAATGCTGCTCTCTCTGTTACATGATGTCTTTGCCAATCGTATCCTGGTCTCTCTCTCTCTCTCTCTCTCTCTCTCTCTCTCTCTCTCTCTCTCTCTCTCTCTCTCTCTCTCTCTCTCTCTCTC
>JAQMCX010000011.1:1271309-1362575 GCA_029814765.1 Acanthurus leucopareius | reverse complement strand
TCTCTCTCTCTCTCTCTCTCTCTCTCTCTCTCTCTCTCTCTCTCTCTCTCTCTCTCTCTCTCTCTCTCTCTCTCTGGATTGCTTTGGTTTACTATAAGGTTTTCCCCCAGACTGTCCTGGTCTGTCTTTCCATAGAGGAGTCAGCCCCAAACCATATTTTATTGCTGGTTTATGCACATAATAAATTATTTTGGAAGTGACTCCGCAGGTCGACATAAATCAATGTTGAGAAGAGGAAGAAGGGGAAACATTTCTCTTTTTTTTTTTTACTGCTAACCAAAGCATTGTGAAAGTGCACCAGTCACATACAGACACTGAGCTAAATCTGACTTTTAGAGGAACTTCGATCATGAAATAATACACATTTATTGGAGGCAGGTGCAGAGTGATGTTCCCTCTGTTAACCAACAACAACTAACCGGCGTCACATAAACTGCTGGACTATAACTCTCCGAACTGCGTCACTCTGAGGAGATTAGCACATGTTTTCATCAGCCAACGTAGTGGAACCTTTAATAGCACTCGAGCATGTGTGTATGTTTGCTTACATGAGTACAATATGTGCATCCAGGTACATGCAAATCAATTGTGTTTGTGTGTGTGTGTGTGTGTGTGTGTGTGTGTGTGTGTGTGTGTGTCTCGGTGTGTGTTTAATGTGTTAATGGCCAGTGCTGCTTACCCATCTGTGGCCTTGACACACTGAGTCACTTTTCAGGTGGCACGACGCCTAAGAGAAACAGGTGGCAGAGCTCAAGCTACACAACAGGATGAACACACACACACACACACACACAGTCTACTCAACCACAGAAAACACACACCTTGTGAACCTGCTGTCGTTCATCCTTAAACAACAGCATCATGATGACTCTCCGTCGTTACCTGAGAGATACTTCATTCAGGGTGGCAAGGTGTGCCAAAGGGTGTAGTACTACACACACTGAATATTTTTACATCGAGGAAGCAGATGGCTCGGCACAAACAACTAAAATAACAGCAACTAATACAAATCACAGTGATATTTTGTCCTTTAAAAAAAATCCTTTTATCTGCAGTGGAAATCTACTAGCAAACATTTCTTGTTCCATCGTAGAAAGTCCAGCGAGGATGGTTTCGCTGTTCTCACCAGCCTGCAACAATGTTTCTGTTTGTGTTTGTGTAAGGAGTAAAATAAAGTTAGTGTCAACTCATAAACTTGTGTGTTTAGACATGTTCTCCACCCAAAAATCCTCTCTGTGAAACATTAAACTTTATTACCAAGGAACATTTAGCTGGTCACTAGCTACCATGCTTATTTGGCAAGTTTGTTATGTGAGTGCTGTCCCATTATTACCATATTTTATTACATTTCCCAGCATCATTAGGATGGTAAATTGTAGCTCCAGTAAGTCACAGGTGGAGCTTGTCACAGGTAAATACTCTGGTATAGTTTCATCTGTGTCTATTAAATTACCAAAGCAGGCTAAAACCAACTGGCCCAACACAACAATATTGTACAGCAGGTATGCTCAGAGGTAATATCATTCATATCCACCTTAATTTTTTTTCCAGTACTAGCTTGTAAATTTAAAAATGTATTAATACTCAAAAGCTCAAGCTGTCTGTAAAATGTTTTGACATACCTGACTTTAAAAATGAGACATTTGCAGCCTGTTTTGTCGTCTACTGGCTGTCATTGTATGTGTGTGTCTCTGGTTCATCCATCATTGTCAAAACATTATATTGAATAAAGGTTTAGACTTTTGTTTACAGCTTCACCAAATAAATTTTTTGAGTTAAAAATGGATCACATTGCTATGCACAGTGTGAGAGGGATCAGTTGCAGATAATTGACTCAGACTCTGCAGCTGCCAGCAGTTATATGGAGCCTTTTTGCATTTCTGGGTTCAATGCTTTGGTTTTGCCACCTCCTCACTGCTCTCATCAGCATCAGTTTGAGCAGTGACAGGCAGCAATTTTAAGCAAACAATATCATGAACCTGATCTGTGTAGTGCACTTTATTCTCTACAATAAACTGCAGAGAAACAAAGTAAACGACTACCTCTTAAACATGAAGGAGCATTTACCATTTAGAATGAATACTGGACTTAAAATCATATCCAGGTTGCCAGAGATATGACTCAAAATAAATGCTAATGTTGCTTTGTGTCTCCCGGATGTGTAATTAAGCAACTATTTGCTAACACATTAGCCATGTCAACTTTGTTACGCTGATAATATTGTGTGTACAGTTTTTTTCAATGGCAAGAGAACAAAAAATAAATTACTACAGGATGTGGTCGGACTACCTTTGGAAACACTGTGAATCAATACAAAGACATCACAAGAATACCACAAAAAAAAAAAAAAGTGTGCAAACAGCACTTCTGAAATAAAATTCCAATGACTATTACAGTCCAGACTGTTTCTTTCCCAAGGAAAATGTCCTGCAGAGAGGATGAATTACACTTTTAGTGGAACTCCAGTCTCGGTGAATTCTTTCACAACATACAGTGAGCAAGAAATAACTGAGAGTGGAGCCCAAAGTCTCGATAGCAGGTCTCTACCAGTGGTTGACAAGTAACTCCTGAAACGCATTAGAAACTGTTTCCACACTGTAATTTCAGCGTAGGTGTCTTCCTGTCAACAGAAATAAAATACTCAACCCACGTCTTCATTTTCGATCGCTTATCTTTGTGCCCTCAGTCTCCTTCACCGCCTTTCATCATACAGTTACCAGAATATTTAAGGATCAGTTTGTTCAATTTACATGAAGGCATATGTCATCCTGACAAAACCTCCAGTGGTATATAGCCATGGACTGAACATCAACCTGCACTTTCTTCTGCCTTCTTTGTGACATCCACTCACGCTGGGAAAGACTTCGACTACTTTAAGAACAGTTATGGCCATTAAAAACATAATGTCTATACCATCAGAAATGTTGAGCATGTCAGTTCATCTTTATCACTTGAGTTATTCAAGTAATAACTCTACCTGTTGGTTCTTTAACTTCACTGCAGATTTACAGCGACTTCTTGCAAAATTAGTTATGGAGGTTTAAACTGTTACTCTATTTTTCCGCTTTAAATGATTTTTTCTTGGTTGAATTTAATATCTAAAATGCAGATGTAAATGGTGCAATCATTACCGCTACTTAGAAACTGTTCACATAGTTTGGTGTACTTTCAGCGTTGGTCTGCTTATGGTTTCCTTAAGGCTCCATACTTCCAAAGGAAAATACTATTGCTACCACATACATTGATATTTAAGACAATTGTGTGCTTCCAACTTTTTTAAAGATCATTTGCTTTTCCAACATGACAAAGCCAGGTGTACAAAAGCCAGGTCCTTAAAGAAATGGTTTGTGCAGAAGAACTTGGCCGGGCCTTGACCCCAGCCACATTTGTGGCTCACAAGGAAATATTTATTACATTTAAGTAGTGATATATTTATAATGCTTAGACTCTGGATCCATATGATTTCTGCAACAACACTGTGTTTCTCAATCCTACAGAAACACAGTGGATCAGTAAAATGCACTTGTATACTACCACCGCCTCAGTATTTGTGACAAATAGTTGTTTTTCCTTAAAAAAGTGTGCACACGGACTGTACATCTGAGGAATATCTGTGATTGTGGTTTCTAAAAGAACATTTTTTGAACACTGAGTATTAAGCAGAATAACTTGTAGTGTATAAAATGGAGGAGTCACTCTATCGTATGCTAATCAGAACAACCTACTGAAAGTTTTCAGCTGTTTCAGTCAACCTGAGTTCAGAGTTAAAGGTCAATAGTCATTATGAAAGTTCACCAAACACTCCCCCTCCTAAAAAGCCTGGTTCAAGGCCATGAACTAAGCATACACCTGGTGCTAAAATGTCAACACAGGTAGGCGATAAAGAAAATGCAACTTAATTCTGCTCAAATCTGCTGGAAAAAAACTAAACCTGAGAAAAATTATGAAACATTATTGTTTCTCAACCATATTTGGATTTTGAGGCTGCCAACGTTGAAATTTGAGACTACAAAGAATTTGATAACAATATAGTTTCTGGGCTGTCTTAGTCTTATCGGCCGTGATCACACTGATGTCATAAATCCTCCTCCCACCCCCACCAGCTGAGCCTCTCTGCACCGTCTGCCTGAATGCGTAAATGAAAAGTCAAACAGAAACGTTTAAGAGGAGACCAAACCTGACTCATTTCCTTTACAGATGTGTCTCTGTCAATTTTTTTATCATGACAGGACAAAAGCTGCATTACTCTTGTGTACATTTCCATTTAATATCAGTTCTAACGAAAATGTGATGCACACACACACTCACACAAGCGCACACACAGAGGGAGGAAATCCCCTCTGTGATCTCCTAATTTCCTATGAGTGCTGCTGACTCACTGACACTGCGGTAATGTACATCCTCCCTTAGGGGCTCCCCTGCAGCACACACAGCTATAAATGTAAAGCTGACCTGGCTCAAATTCCACCCTGTCGATCAGTGGTTTCATCACACCTCCTCTCTCTCTCCCACCACTGATGCCTCAGAGAAAAGAAATTAAAAAAACCTTTTGCAAGAAACTGCTTCTTAAGTCGGATCTGTTTCTTGTAACCCACATTTGTCCTCCTCACTGACTCATGTTTTAATGTGTGTGTGTGTGTGCACTCCCTGCAGCTATCCAAACATATCTCATCATGTTTTCCAGTCAGACAGAATATTCACTTTAACTTTGCAGGCAGCTACACAGCTTAAAAAAAAGAGGAAATAATTCACTGACACACCTCTGAAAATGAATCTTTTCTCAGATGATGCTGTAAGTCATATTTGACATAATTCCTGTGATTCCTTAAAGAGAACTGAGTTCTTTTTTCAGCAGTGAAAGAGGAAATCAGATAGGGGCACAGACTAAAAAAACAGGATGGCACATAATGAGTAATAAGGTGTTGAGCTCAAATTTAAATGCCAAATACACAGTTTTAAGTATTCTGATATGGAATAATACATGTACAAAAATTACCATTTGAAGCTGCAAATAGCTGCAGTAACACAAAGAACTAATGAAAGTGTTTTCCTGCTAAGATTTTTCTTTTCCCTTTTGACCTTCTGGCCAATCGGGATTATGGGGGTGTGTCTGCGTCACCCCTGAAGTTCACCTGGTGGGAGATAGTTGGCCCAAATAATCCTTTACTCATTGTAACATCTGAGCCTAATAGAAAACGTTTTGTCTGCCAAAATTTTTTGTTTGGACCTGACTAAAGCTTCTTCAAGTATAACATGTGGCTGTGGTAAGAAAGTGAGAGTCCGGGTGATAGTGCTGAGAGACAGGAAGTAAAATATATGCGACGACGATAACAATATTGTGATATTGTAATTTAAAATCTCTATACCAATACACTATTGTGTCCGTTAAGTGACCCCTAGCTGCCTTCAGGGCCAAATATGGTGGTTTTTGGAAGTGTCTATTCCAAGCCATTGGTTGTGCTTACATTCATCAATAACTTCATTTGTTTTTTACTGTACCTCAATGGTTTAGCTAATGTTAATTGTCAAATGTTATTTCAAAATTAAAACCACCTTTACACGGAAATAAGCGTTTAGTGTTGAAAGAAGATTCCGTGTTTCATTTTCCAAAGAATCATCTCACTCTTACTCTTTTTGGTTTCCTCATCACTCACTGTAATACATCACTGACTGAGGGAAAGAACTGACTCGCAGTCTGTCACAGGGGGCCTCTTCAATGCAGCTGTGCTGCTTCTCTGTGTGGAATATGTGCTTGTATAACAGTAAGGGTTAGTGTTTACTGAGGAAAGTTTTAGTTAGCTCTACTGAAATGAACTTTGTTCCATAGAAATCTAGGGGAAACTTAAATTCTCTCTGATGTATCACCAGTAATCATCCAGAGCTTCCTGCAGTGTTTCATGTGGAGTAAAAAAGCCTGTCATGACAGCAGAGGAGTCTCTGGTGTCTTCTGCTAGTAAACTTGTCTCTTCCTCAATTCCCCAGAACTTGTGACAAGATTTTTACAACCCTAGCCGAACGCAAAGGACTCTACAATACACAATGAACAATTGATTACAGTTTCATATAAACACACTATTGTGTAATATAACTTATAAAGAAGGCTGAGATAACCTTTATTTAAATGAGTCTATATTACATTACAACACTTACTGCTTTCATTTAGACTAATTTAGAGAGAACTTGGGATATATCCTATGACAACAGTACATGCCTACCAGATAAGAGTATTTTATAATGCTACAATGTAGCTAGCTAATTAACAAACACATCAAACATATTTACCATATGTTGAAGATAAACATAATTGCTTGTAACACCTAAAGATCATAATTAGTCACTGACACTTTTTCAGCCATTTAAGGACCTAACGTTAATTCAAACTTTTTACCAGCCAAATTATTTGTACAATTTTGAAGCCACAAGACGCGAGATGAATTTTTACGACAACAAATAGCAGATAACTGCCGCTTTTGAACGGAACGCCGCCTGCCTGGAGACGGTGCTTGTTACTTGGCAACTCAAAAACCTCGCTGGCCAATCAAATGCTTCGCTCGGCGCATTGGTACAATCAAATTCGACGACTTTACAACTAGACGATCTACTAATGATGAAAATTGGATTTTGGGGTAAATATCAAAAAGTAGTTTTTTCCCTTTATCAATACAAAGTTATACATACGTATTTTGTATTTTTACAACGTAAAATCCACTCTACATAGTGCCACGGCGGTGCATCTGTTTCAGTGGGCCGTACTTCGGCTTTATAAAAAAAGGCGTGTCTTCGGCGGAGAGAATGGTTCAAATATCAACTTTTCAGTGGCAGCGTTTCATGTGTGTGTCTCTCCTGCAGTAGGATTATATGGATGTGTCTGCAAGTCTAACTTAACATCTTTTTTATCTGACTGAATGCTTCCCGAGCACGCCTTTTGGAAATGTATGTACTTATTTCCTCATTTATTCATCTCTGTCAAAGAGAGCTGTGCTTTTACTCCGTAGTTAGAAAAGTAATGTTTGTTTGAGTGGCCAAATTAAGTAATAAGTTCGCAGAGTCCCAGCTGTAACTCAAAAATGTGGTATTATTTAGGATAATTTAACGTAAGACGTTGATTTTGTTTTTTTCTTGATCGTTCCAAACGTATGGTTCGTGACTTTGCTAAATTTGCAGAGACTGGTCGCCATATGGATTGATATTGTGTCCAACTTTACGTTATCTGCGTAGCTGAAAGGTAGCGCAAGTTAGCGTTTGTTTTAGAGTCGAATCTGGTAACGCAATGTTACTCGTTAAAAAGTATTTTAGACGCAACGTTAGTTAGTACCGATTGAGGCTAGCGGTTAACGTTAGCTCAACAGTATCGCCACCGGTAAATTGATAAGTCAGCTGGAACAATTAATCCCTAGTGATGTTTTGACGAAACGTGCGTTGCTAACTCGTATTCTCGTGTGTTACTGTGGGTTATTTAATAAGGCAAATGCCGGCTTGTGTGCACTTGAAGCGAAGTTGGTGTTTGTCTCTCAGCAGTTCTGGAATAAAAGCCAGGCTCGCGCGGTGTGCTGTTCTAGAAGCCTCACGCGCTCTGTCCTTTACTGTTTGTGTAACGGAGAGCGAGCAGGTTGTCTCGTGCTCGCATTCTGCTGTGCTCGTGCTGAATGGGTGATGATGCTGCTGCTGTTTTAATGGGAGATTTTGAACCTGGCATGCCTGTGTTTTTAATTTATTAGATTTGTGTGAAAATGATAGAGAAATTCTGTTTGATATTCATTTTCAGTTATGACAAATCAATTTGTAATAGGAAACAAGATTAAATGGTATAATTTGTTGATTTTTGAGTGGTTTGTGTCATATTTGAGATCTGTAACCAACATTTCCATTTTCTCCTGCCATCCCAGTTAATCTGAACTTTGTGAGAAGATGGATATCAAGGAGGAATCAAAGAGTTGTTCTGTCAGTGTCCTGACCTGGGAGCAGGTGAGCCGGCTGAATGAAGTCCTGACGGACGCTGTGCCCGTACATGGACGGGGTAACTTCCCTACCCTAGAGGTGCGACTGAAAGACATTGTGGCACGAGTGCGCTCCCGCTTGGAGCTGAGTGGCATCAGTGTGAAAGATATACGGCTCAACGGCTCCACGGCCAGCCATGTACTGGTTCAGGATATTGGCTGGAGCTACAAGGATCTGGACGTCATCTTCAGGGTGGACCTGCCACATGAGTCAGAGTTCCGCCTCATTAAAGACGTGGTGCTGGGAACCCTGCTGGACTTTCTGCCAGAGGGGGTGAACAAAGAGAAAATTACACCTATGACTCTCAAAGAGGCTTATGTCCAGAAGTTGGTGAAAGTCAATACAGAACAGGACCGCTGGAGTCTTATCTCCCTCTCTAACAATAATGGCCGCAATGTAGAGCTGAAGTTTGTGGACTCAATACGCCGGCAGTTTGAGTTCAGTGTGGACTCCTTTCAGATTGTGCTGGACTCCATGCTCGCCTACTATGAACTGGCAGAGACACCCATGTCACAAGCCTTTCACCCCACTGTGAGAGGGGAGAGCATGTATGGGGACTTCAGCATGGCGCTAAGCCACCTGCGGAACAAGCTCATCGCCACCAAGCGGCCTGAGGAGATCCGTGGAGGCGGCCTGCTGAAATACTGCAATCTCCTGGTGCGGGAATTTCGACCTGCCAGTGAGGAGGAGTTCAAGGGCCTGGAGCGGTACATGTGCTCACGTTTCTTCATCGACTTCCCTGATATCGGTGAGCAGCAGCGCAAGGTTGAAGCCTACCTTCAGAGCCACTTCATAGGTGAGGAGAAGAGCAAGTACGACTACCTCATGATCCTGCGGCGAGTGGTCAATGAGAGCACGGTGTGCCTCATGGGCCATGAGCGACGGCAGACCCTCCACCTCATCTCGCTGATGGCTTTCAGGGTGCTGGCGGAGCAGAGTGCCATCCCAGATGCATCCTGCGTCACCTGCTACTATCAGCCTGCACCTTATGTTCGAGACCACAACTTCAGCAACTATTATGTGGCCAACCAGAACATTCCAACATGGCTGCCATGTAACTGACAAAATAATCAAGGGGAAGGATGTACATGAGGGCACTGCTGCTGCTGCTTTAAAGGAGAAGAGAAAAGGAATAATTAAAAAAAAAAAAAAACTCCCAAAAATATTAATAAGGCAATAAATGCTATGTTCCTCTTAAGGCACAATCATATTTAAGTGGACAAGTGTTTTGCTTTGTTTTTTGGAATCCTTTCTCATTCCTTATCGACAGAGTTGTCATGGTCATTGATTAGAAAGTGATATTTTTATGTGTTTAGATTTTTTTTTTTCTCATGTTTGGTTGATTCCCTGCTTATCAGCCGTATTCTTAATGGAGTTGTGTTTTGTGCCTTAACCTCCAGGTTTAACCCTCATTGACTATTTTTTGAGGAAAGGGTTAGAAGAAAATGTTATAGCCTTAAATTTGGTTTTCTCCTGTGGTTTAAAAAATGTGAAAAGGCAGAAAAAAAACTAAATATTAAAAAAAATAATATAATTGGGGAGAGGGTGGTATAATAAGTAAAGGCCAACAAAAAAAAAAAAAGCTGAGCACCAGTGTAAAAAGTTACATTCACTGGGTAGGGAAGAAAGGTGGTACACTAATAACTTTTTTCAAAGCAGAAATGAAGAAGAAGCAACTGCAGTCAACTTGTTTTAATTCATTTTGACAAGAAAATATCTCTACCAGACATTTAGGCTCTCCCTAATTTACTGACAGTGCCTGTGGTTTGTAAACAATGCAAGAAAAAAAAAAGTGTGTATTTTTATTTTCCACTGTGAATTTCAGAGTAGGACAGGCTCCCCTCCTCCCCCTTTATCCAGTTTACTCAGCCTGTGCCCTTCAGTCAAGACAGGCTTCGAGTGGA
This sequence comes from Acanthurus leucopareius, assembly GCA_029814765.1. NCBI lineage: Eukaryota > Metazoa > Chordata > Actinopteri > Acanthuriformes > Acanthuridae > Acanthurus > Acanthurus leucopareius. The sequence continues at coordinate 1,352,673 of JAQMCX010000011.1, read as the reverse complement.
AGTCTGCAGTGAAGCAGTCTAGGTCCCAGATATATGGGCTCCATTGTGTCTGATGAATTTATTTCCCCTGTTTTGTTTTTTTAAAGTCATTTCCAAAGCCTCACCATAACCTCCAGATGTCACAGTCCTCTGGCTTTTGTGGGAGGCTAACTGACAGTACAGAGTGGCCTGCCTCGTTGCCTGGAGCGAGAGCTGGCTGGGAGACTTGGAGTGACGGGCTGCCTGGCTGTCCCTTCCCTTAAAAGGAGCAGCACATGGTGGGCTGGCAGGGTTGTCCCTCACAACCATTGCAGGCTCGACAGCAGCCTTGAAATGGAATCCTCCTCTGATGCAGCTCAGCGGCTGGCTCTCAAACTGCAGGCCATCTATAATTATCCTTTTTTTTTTCTTTTTCCTGGGGGAGGTACCTTCAGTGCAGGGATCTGGGGATGGGTGTGCAAGCAGCAGCAGCAGTAGCAGCGGCCTTGTCACCTTACATGTGTGGGAGCTGAATCACTTCCTGTTCTCTCCTGTCTTGTGCATGCTGGGTTCGCATAGAGTTTAAACCCCTTTTGTGGTCATGGGAGGACAGACGCCGGGAGTGCGACTGGTATGTTAAGAGAAACCCCAGCTGAGGGATACTACCACTCCCAATTTAGAGTTGGATTTTGATTTATCCTGGAAATGAGCCCCCCCCCCCCCAAAAATCTATGAGTTTCTATCTCTAGGCAAGCCTATTATTAGCTGTTGATTTTGAACCCTGGCAGTGTGGCATTGAAAGCATTTGGCCTTAGTTGTGACTTGAACCTGTCAACTCTCCTGAAATCATAGTGTCAAACTTTGAGAAGAGAAAAAAAAAATTGCTCTTAAACTTCTTACATAAGTGGCAGCTGCTGTGTCTGTCCCCCCCCCTCGGCCCTCACTTCTGCAGAATCCCTCACTTGTTCCTGCCTACTGCCTTGCTGCTGCTGATCATCTCACTGTGGCTCATGTTTATAGCAGATAACCAGGAACATCTCATATCTGTTTGGCCCACAACTCATGGCTGGTTGGAGAATTGCTTAAAGAAAGTCAGCTTGGCCTATTCTGCAGGTCACACCCACGGGGTCAGGGCGTGTTCTGCTGGCTCAGCTGCTGAACTTTGGTATGGGAATTGTCACAGTCTTTAGTCTTTTTAACAACATGTCAGGTGCCACACACTGTCTCACTCTGGACCAAAGCACTCTACAACCAGCAACTAAAGTAATTCAAGTGCCTTTGACTTTTTTGGAGAGTGATATAGCTTTTTAAAGGGTTTTTAAATGGTGATCAGAATATAGAAGGTTAGCCTCTTTTTCAGCTCCTTTTAAACCCTGTGAACAACTTACAACATGAGATACAAGTTAATGGGCAACTACATAGATTTTGGTTGGGGAGCAAATTAATTTTGGTTTGAAATTAAAATTTGAGTTTTTGGTATTTTCTTTTTCTTTTACTCTGTTTTTTTTTTTTCTTTTTTCCCTTTTTTTTTTCTTCTGGTTTCAGACCCAAATCGTTCTTTTCCTTAAAACCCATTTGTCTAGTCATTCCTGTCACAGTCGTCTGAGCCATTTCATTCAATTCACTTCCTTGTCTTTTCCTACAAGTTTTGGCTTTGTTGCCACTGGCAGCCATATTGACATCTGTCTATGAAATTCAACTTTTGATTTCATTTAGACCTTTTGAACAGACATATATTTACACTCTTAATCAGATGGACTGCCTAGCATTTTAGCTCTACCTGCTCCAGAGCAGCTGGGCTTGGTTGTTTAGCTCATGGCTTTGACCCCATTCAAACCAAAGCAATACCTTAAGTGCCCTGACAAGCCGTACTGTGGCACGGTAGCTGGAGGTCACCCAGCAGAGACCCCGTTCTAACAGAAGCACTTTAAAGAGGCCTTGTTTTACTCCAAACCCAGCCACCTGAGAGGAATTGAAATAAGCTAATGTGGTCAATTGCTAGAGAGAATTGAGCTGGTTCTCAGGGACAGAATGTGTTTTTGAGAGCTTTGTTTTGTCCCTTTTTACTTCTGGAGGGGTAAATTGGCCTTTGACAATGAGACGCCCTCCTCTGATACTCGCCTTCAGTGTGATGATAGTCCTATTCTTGCTCAAGCTCTACAGTCTCTTAGTGGTAGTAGATCATGGTTGAAGGCGGAGGCAGCCAGCAGACTTCAGCTTGCTACAGCCTGACAGCAGCGCTAAGTTTTTTACTGTGCATCCATTTGCTCTGAGACCTTATCATCACTCAGTGGATAGTCCTCTCTTAGTTTATTGCTAACGGCTGGATTTATCACCACACTGTTAAACCTAAGATGATCATTGCTTTGTTTGAAAGCCAAGAGAGAAAAAAAAACATTTAGCTAAAAGCTCTTTCAGGCAATGGCAGCCCCAAATCTAAATTATTACACCCACTTTATTTATGTTCTCTGAGTGATGATAAGCCATATTTAAAAAACCAGCAGCCCAGTTTTGCTGCTGCTCACAGCTGCAGGTTGAAGTCTGCTGAGCACGGAGGAGGACTTGTCTCTTCTTGGGTTTCTTGTTGACATCGCTCACCAAAAGTTGTCGTGAGCGAGGTCAAAGAAAATGCAACAAACAAAAGGCGTTTTCTAGACAAGTCAATGGTGAGTGCAGACTGGAATGTTTGTCCCCTGCACTTTTTTTGAGCCCACCCCACTTTCATGTGTTTACGGTTATTGTGGCTTTTCTCCTGACAATGGAAAGTTTGTGCCTGTTAGCGAAAGCTTTAGCATCCCCAGTGGATGAGAGTGGGGTGCAGCAGGACACATGATAAAATCACTTCCTTTGTTAGGGTTTTTGTGTGTATGTTTGTATGTATTGTATGTATGTATGTATCTATGTCGATGTATGAAAGACATCATGTTAGACAATGTGGAAAAAAAAAAAAAAAGAGGATGAAGTGTATTTTGCCTTTTTTTTTATTTTCTGGCCATTTTTCTGCTGTAAACTCATCAGTGTTATTGATCCTGTTGCTTCTCTCGCTCGTATTGCCTTTGGTTGTCCAACTCGTTTGGGCTTTTGTTCATTAGTACAGCCTGTTTTCTATTTATGACACCTGTAGATGTGTTTTTTGCTGGAGGGGGTGCAGAGCAAGCTGTGGATTAGATATTTAGTGGTTATGCTTGTCTGAAGTACAAGTCTTACACCATAAGGATGTGATGGAGGCCCCCTGGAAGCTCTCCTAGTTTCTATATGAAGAGTTGTAAATTTTTTTGCAGCAGATTTGTGTTTACGTTAATGCGTGGAGGTGTGTGTTCTCGTTTGCATGTGTGTATGATGGGATGCCTGTTGCTCTACAAGTTTAAGAAGTGGGGGGAAAACATGAAATAATGTCGCACTATATATTTTTTTGAAATAGAATGCAAAAGAGCTTTTTTGTCAGCTTCGTGATTGTGACGATGAGTTTGATGGTTTCAACCATTATACTATTTCATTTTCAGCACTTTTACCTCACTTGAGTTTTTCCTTTGAATGGAAATGTACATGTACATCATTAAAATGTGTTTGAAGAGGAAATAATAAAGAATATTAAATGCAATATCTGGTTTGTTTTTTATTGATTGAAATCTTATATGTCAAGTTCTGTCTTAGACCAACACCAAAGAAGCAGTTCAAGGAAAAAGATGTTTAAATTTTTCTGTCTGGTAAAACTGCATTTTATGCTTAAGCTCAAACACACCCTCAACTCTAATCTGCTCCTGTCAAACTGCATACTATAGATAGTCCTGCTTATATGGTCAACATGTTTTAAAGCGTTTTAAACATCAGTTGTTTACACTCACCAAAAGACATTTTCAAAACAATATTAAACAGGTGGGCCAATACTGTATGTTGTATATCTTGGTGGTTATTTAAACACGGTCTGTTTTGGTTAAGAAATACTGTTTACATCAAGTAGATTGTTGGTAAGAATCCATTGATTACTGTTCATATATACAGAGAAGTGAAGTTTACTTCTTCTAGGACCACAGTTCAGAAACAATGAGGGGCACAGCATGCAAGACTATACTGTAGTGTATGACAAGTGAAAAACAGTGCAGCAATGTACAATATTACTAAAGAAAAGCAACTAGCAAAATAAAGGCTAATACAATATAGACTCTGTTAAACAGAGCAAAAGGAATAAGAAAAGTATGGCACCATGACTGCCTTTAAGAACCAATGGGTGAGGGGGTCAAGGACCCCAAAACCAGATCCTCTGTGAGACATTTCTCTTCTGAACATTTCTTGGTTTAGAGTCAAGAGGCTTAATCGACAGTCCTGCTGTACAAAACATCTGTACTAAAAAAATATGCAAGTCAACGTAACACTTTCAAGAATTTTCTGCACTCAGAGCCTCATTATCATGTAGTCTGAGATGTACAGAGCAGCATAAAGTGCAGGGAGTACAGAGCAGATAATACAGAGCTGTACACTGTTAGTGTGAGTAAATTATCCGGGTGTGGTGTTCATTTGGTTTCTTGAGAACTGATAATGGCAAGAAAAAAAAAAAATCAGATAAAACAGGTCACAAGTAGTCTGGGTGCAGACCTTTAAATTCACCCGCTGCTCAGTGTTTAGCTGACGATTTTACAGAAAGTGCAAACAAAATGTAACAAGTTTACATTTCTAATATCAAGCAATGTCACAATATTTTGATATCTGCTTAACTCATTAAGCTTGCTGGTAAAGATTGAATTTGTTTTATGTGCCACTCACGTTTAAAAAATTATACCAGTAACATTTACTCTGACAACAGATTTCCTACAATAGAAAGAGGTGATAACTGTAACTGACAGCAATAAATAACCCACAGATCTCCATCAATGGTGTTCAGTTAAAACGTATTTTACAGTAAATTTGCTCATATCTAACTGAAGCATTAACTTAATTGTTTCATTGAAGTTAGAAAGAGTCTTTAATTTACGAATGCACTTACAGACAATGGTATTACCATAAATCTGATCGCTTTAGTTCCTGCTTCCCGATCCTGTGCACTTCTGACTTCCTGGCTTCATCACTCCAGTCTTGTGTGCAACCTATTGGTGACTTTAACCAGAGATTTTTTCCATCTTCATCACTGAGGAAGCAGTTCATGGAGAGATCATTCAGCTCAGTACTCAGAGCCTTAAACGTAGTTCTTGCTGATCTGAGAACAGAGGAAAACACTGTCCTCCTGCCAGAGTTTATATTAGGCAATAAAAGCCTGGATGTTGCTTTTGTGAACATGGTACTTCAAAGCATCGAAGCTTATCACCCTTCGCCCTCACTGTACATTTACAAATCCAAACACTTTTCAGTGATTATGAGCATGAAAAGGAAGTTTTAGTAACAAAAATGGACTCCTCTGTGTGTTTTTGTTAATCATTAATTCTTCCCTAAGCCTGCTCCTGGGGTGATTTGTGTGTGTTTCAGAGTGTGTAAAAGGCCTGCCATCCTTGTTGACTGCTACGTCATTTTCCTACTTGGACAGGAAGCCCCCACCTCCAACCATGACCCATTAGCTGCCATTCATAAAACACACTGACTTATCTGCAGGGCATGACTCACTGTGTAGACCTGGGTGACGCGGCAATTTGCCCTCACCAACCTTTTTTCCATTCCCCGTCCATCCACGTGCTGATGCTGCTCTTCAGACCACAATAACCTTTACTTATTTTATCCAAGCCTCACTTCATTCTCCTCCTCCTCCTCCTCCTCCTCCTCCTCCTCTCTCCGCTGTGGTTTGTGGTTTCATCTCATGTGAACAGAGCTGCAGTTCATACAAGCTCTTGTCTTCCATCCTCTTGAAAGCTCCCTCTTCATTTTGAAAATCAGTTAAATAACTAAATTTAATTCAGCACAAAAACCTGCCTCATGGGCTCTTTAACCACACTGACAGCTGGACCAGACACCTGAATACACCCTTCTCCCAACCAGAAATTATTGTTTTAACTTGCAAAGCAGCACCTGGTCCCTTAAATGTCTGTCATCCACCGAGTGTTTTTTATGAAACTAACCCTCAGAGCCACAAAAAGCAACTTTTCCCTGGTCACAGATCTGTTTGACATGGTCACACTCCAAAGCCTCAGAGCCATACTGATGAGCTGTCTGAACTCTGAAATGATCTGTACATCTTCTTTAGTCTTGTGCCCAGATCCATTAAGTAGAAAATTTGGTTAAATTGCTCCAGAAGTGAAGGTTCATGAATGAATAAACTGATGAAGTAACAAGAGCAAATGATCTGATACTTTGGGAACCACAGTGCTGGTTTTGAATGTTTACCAGGGCCTTTATTTTTAAAGATTTAGCAGGCTTTTCTACTGTAGTAGTCGTAGTAGTAGTTGTAGTAGTAGTATCATTAGTATATTTAGGTCAGACTTTACCATTGCGAATTGTAATTGACCCCATTGTGAGTGCCATGCCTGTGATGTAGAGCCAACTTTAACACACTGACTCAGTATTTTCCCTATAAATTTTGGGATCCTCTGAATTAAAGCAACAAAAAGAAAAACTCTTCCAAAAATAGATACATCAGTTTGTAGGATGAAACATCACAGTTTAAATCTGTTATTCACCATGAAAGTTTGACATACTGAAAGAAAGGCCATAATCATCTCCTGCACTCCAATTAATTATCTCTAATTTGTCCAAAACCACTATTATTAACTCTTTAAATTGTCAGTTTGAATAGAAAATCAAGACTTAGCTGCAGCAGTATTATATGAAGTGTAATGGCTTCTTTCTTTGTTACTGAATACAAATTTAGTGATATGAGTTGGTCCTCAATTAAACTATTTACTTTTTTATTTTAAGGGGAATAGTTTCAGTTGTATCATATCACTTTCATGACATGAATTAAAAAAACACAATTAATCTGAATCCATCATTGTGAAAGCCACATGAATAGATTTGATGGTTTGATTTCAGTTCTGTTCTGATTTTAATACAATAATTAGAGATAAGCTGTTTCCTGTTTTACAGTCTGTTTCTCTACATTGTTATCAGTCAGATATTAACTGCTGCTGTCACTTTGTATCACACACACAACAGTCAAAAACAGTTTTCTGGCAATTTTTCCCACATTTTGAGTGTATGACCGCAGTCTATGTCTGTTTTTTAGGTTATTTATTTCTCTAACATCTGCGCATTCTCATGCACGATAATGGTGCGGGACTAATAAAACGCATATGCTAATTTGAAGTCTCAAATGATTTCATAGAGTTTTAAAGAAAACAGTGAGTTTGCTGCAAACAGAACATCAGTTTTCTTTTACAGCAAATGCTTAAGGCTGTACTGTTACCCATCAGTGAGTTCACACACCTGCTGATCAACTTGTGGAGAGTAAGTGAGAGTAGTCAGGTGAGCCAAGACCCTCTGTTCTACAAGCCACACACACACACACACACACACAAACACACATGCACACACACCAGCGTGTAAAATTATAGACCGAGAGCCAAGGCTCGATTCCTTCCATCGCTCTCTGTTTGGTGCTCGATGAAGATTAGAAACAGCAGCGTGTGATATGGAATCAGGAGCAACGGCATTTTCACTTTATAAAATCTAAATGGGAATCTAATCTTAAAAAATGTGATCCCAGATTGAAGCTGTTAGTGCAAATCGTAAATCTGTCTCAGGTTCGGGAGGTCATGTTTGTGGAATCCATAGTCTTGAGAGACTTGATGACATGGCGTACTGAGAGATCACAAGCCCTACAGATGGCCTGGCTTGGTTTCCCTCCCTTTTTGTCCCTTCTACTTCCTTTACTTTTGGCCCCTTGTTGTTTCCTCCTTAGAGTCTATATTTCTGTCACTTTTTCAGCTGATCATAAACTTTCGATCAGATAAATTACACAAATCTATCGTTCGTCACTTAGCTCTGGTGGTATTTGTTCATTCAGAAAGTTTTGGTTTGATTTTTTACAAGCTTTTCAGATGTCAGTCTGAGGACTCTGCCACGAAACAAACATGGTGGAAAACATTATAGTTTTATTTGTGTTGCTTACAGCTTTGTCTCATTTACTCTGGATAATCTACAGAAAAAACTGTCAACAGTTTTCATAAAAATATGTTCAATAGAAGAAAAAACAAAGAGAAAAAAAGACTTACCCTTCATATTATCTCAAGAGTTTGAATCATTTTTAGCAAAACTATCTACCGTACATGGTGTAATACTCCTGGAGAAAGAAGTATTTTAGTGATGTGGGTGAACTAACGCATGAGGTAAAATATTGATTGGATGACTTACACTGAAAGTTAACAATTTCAGTGCACGTTCCATCACTGGATTAAATAATGTGGGCTTTCTGCTTCACTGACACATTCAGTGTTTTCAGCATCAGTCCAAGAACGACAGCCAAGTTTGCAAAAATTCTTGCCCTGCTTCTGCCAAAGAACCTATTGAACTATTGCAGCCCAGTCTGTCCCAACAATCTGTCATATGCACTTTTCCTGAAGCTTTCTCGTGTGTTTGGATGGTAAAGTAGCTTTGGATACCTGCGGGGCTGGTCACAGGTCAGTCAGGAGGTCTGGACCTTTCTGATTGATGTGTCAGTTCTCACCTCAGGGACAAAATCTCTGGCATGCAGATTATTTTTTCCAGCACTTAAGTCAAAACAGCTTGTTTTGTTTGTTTGTTATTTAAATTTTTCACCGCAGGCTGAGTTCTGTTGACGCTGCCTTGTCCTTCCTCAATAGTGTGCGATGGTAGTTGTTTGATATGGTTGTGGAGGAATTATTAATATTACTGAAAGACAAAGCATTTGATTTATCCTGTGTTTATCCGTATAAATGCACAGGCTAATTTACTAATATTTGCCAGTTTAATAGTTTAATATCACGATGCTGAGCTTTGTTTGTTTTTCATGATCAGTTTCCTGTCAACACTGAAGTTCAATAACATTCTCCCCCTAAAAAACTTTCAGCATAACTGAAAAACAACCCATATATATGTTGTGCTGTTCATATGTTTGTGCTGTTCATTTCCTTTTCTTTTTATTGAGTTGTCGCCTCCTCTCACTGACAGTTGAGCGTCTCATTTCCTGAGTTTCAGAGGCAGAAACACAGAGCAAAGTGACAACTGGTCTCCATGAGGGAGTTTCAGGGCTTCAACAAAACCACATCACCCCCCCTCCTCTACATGCAAACCCAACTACACACACACACCCACACACACGCGCACACACACACACACACCCACACACACACAAGCAGGCACACAAAACCCCCTCCAGCAGCATTTGGCCAGCTCAAACAATGCATGATTTCTGGAAAAATACTGATACAAGTATACAGAACAGGGACAAAGGGCAGTTAACACAGAGCAGAGTGTGTGTGGGGGTGAGGGGAGTCACCATCCATCTTTCTGTGACACACCACTGGCTCTTAACAGCAGCTGAATTTGTACTTCTTTCTCTCAATTTTATTTTTGTTTCACTGTTGTTTTTGGAGAGGGAGCACTTGTTTCAGATCAGTCTGCAAACCAAAGAATTTTCAATTTAATTTCCCTTCGAGAAACCTCCCTGAAAAAAAAGAGGAGAAGCAGATCATTTATTTGAAATGGTTACAGTCACGATGAGTGATTCGTCTTTTCAGCTGTCACCACAAAGGAGTCCTGAAAGAACCTCTGCTGCGCTTAAACTGTGAGGATTTGTTCACTCAAATTAGTTGGAGACAGTTATAACAGTTACAGATCCAGTTTAAATAAGATAAACAGTTATGTTTATCTGGATCTGTCCATGCACAGACTTTTTGGCTTTCATTTGTCCAGGTTTCCATTTATCTCTCTCTGGGGTTTCTGCCACTATTCCAATATAATCGAATTAATATAAAAAAAATAGAAAGAGAATTTCGATTTTGTTCACAAAGTTCTGACTTAACTGTTAACAGTTTATTAGGCTAAAAAACTCCAGTTCAAACCTCTGTCCTCTAGACAATATATGAATTTTTATGCCATCCAGATACATATTTTTAGCTTAATGAGGAAATCTGCTGTGTGTTTTAAATGTGGCTTGTGATTGACAGTGTATTTCATTATTTTGTCTGCAATACCTGCTTTCAGCAACATTCACTGGAATCGACTGTAACACACTGAATGTTTCAGTGCTTATGCTCAGGAACTCAAACACTAACCCTAACTTGCAAAACATTGATCTAACCAAAACCACAAAACTTTTGCTGACATCAACAAGAGTTTTTGTAGCCTAAACTTCACCACGAACTTAACAGCCCTCATAATGCATTTTAAGGGCTGAGTGTCTGACTGCATCATAAATCGACATTGTGATCATAATCCTCATCTGCATTAACACAGAGTCGCTTTATGTGCTGCTCGTTACTCACCTTGACCAGTTATTTCCAAAGTTTCCAAAATGTTTCAAGTGATCAGAAGTTCAGGTTTCTTTTAATTTGTAGCAAACAAATTGGGAACAAACAGACTTTTCAAGAAGCATGGTCAACACATGTTGCAAAGTATGAGATTTTTATTTGATCTTTTTTTGATGTTTAAATAAAAATGGACACAAATGGCTCACTAACAGCTCAGTGGGGCTGAAGCCAGATGGTTTTTAAACCCAAAGCTTTATTAAACGTGAGCTCTTTTTGTGTCTCTTAAAGTTCAGTGAGACAGAATGACCAATGTGCAGCTATCTGCTTTCATACCAGCATCATTTACAGAGGAGGGGGGATTTTTTTTTTTCTGTTTCACACCGCCTACTGTCATTGGCTGCGAGAGCATACGGTTAGCATGATTACTCATTACCAGAACCGATTGGGTTCCAGGAAGCATCACACTGTGATCCTATTAACTTGTGAGAAGAGGAAGCAAAGTGGGGTATTACAGCAGGGTGTTGTGTTTAGAAACACTCACACAGGCACAAAATGTTCTGCAGCTGCTGCTCATCCTCACTGGCAGCTGACGAGTTTGTTGCCACCAGTTAAATGGAACTCATTTGTGAGGTAATTAATGCTGAAAATGCTTTTATATCCTCTCAGGTCCTTCCTGTTTTCATGCTACCGTGCAGGGTCCTCAAGGTCTGGGCAGATTAATTAGGACTTGGCTTGATTAAAGCTGATGTACTCAGCAGCATCCACGGGAGTGATCCAAAAGTAATGAGCTGCGGCACTGATAGCATCTGTTTTCTGGGATGATGATTTTTGCTGATTATGTGTTGTGTATGTTTGGTTCGCTCATGTGAATTACAGTGCAAACAGGGAAGCGTGTTGACAAACCTGCCCCCTCATGTCTGGTTTCTCTGGCAGAGGATAAACTGCTGTGACACCAGGCGTCCCTTTGCCCGACGAGCTGATACTGAAAACCCACACTGTCTGAGTCCATGTGACCATCCGCTGCTGCCTTTGAGAGCTTTAAATTTTTTTTAACAGCCAAAGACATCATGATGCATTAGTTTTATTCCACTTTATTCTTTATTGTGAACCAACAACATTTCATCTTACATATGCATTATCCTGTTTTTATTGTAAATTTGGTGTTTTGATGTTGATAGTGGAGATCACAATTTAGCAAATCTCCTATTAGTTGCAACAAAATCTGCTTTATGTGAAAGGTATAGGGTTTAATTCTTGTCAACTGATTTCTTGCATCTGTTATCTTTCTCCACTTATTTGTGTTATGTATCTTTCCGCTCATTCGTCTTTTAACTTACAGGTAACTTTGTTATTCACATTCATTTATGTGTGACTTCTAAGCAGCAGATGTAACAGGGTGCATAAGCTGCATAAACATAATATTAATACATTTTATTTTATTTGCAAGCACTTTTTCAGTCACGCACAATATCACAAATCCAACAAATCAAAATTAGACAGTCACACATGATAAGAGATATCTGTGGAAAAAAACACGCACACACAAAGAACAAAGAATAAAAACAGCAATGAAATATAGGAATGTACTTATAAAACAATACATTCACAGCACCAGAACAGACTGATCAGGCAGGTGAGTTTTAAAGGAAGCAGCAGATGTGCACTGGTGCAGACCCTGAGGGGGAGCATTCCAGAGGTGAGGGCCAGCCACCCTGAATGTCCTGTCAGCCATAATGCCGAGCCTGAGGGGGGAAGTGGAGAGAAGATGGGCATTAGAAGAATGCAGAATGCAAGTCGGTGTGTAAGAGTGAAGAAGATTGGAAAGGTAAGGAGGCGCCAAGCCATGGAAAGTTTTACAAACAAGAAAGTACTTTTAAATGAATGTGGTATTTAGCTGGGAGCCGGTGCAGTGGCTGAAGGGTTGGGGTTATGCATGGACAGTGGCAGAAAAGCCAAATTCTAGACAAACTGTAGTCCTCCAAATCTCCAAATGTGTTTACATCAAGAAGGGTATTACAGTAATCTTGTCAGGATATAATAAAGGCATAAATAAGAGTCTTTTCAGAGGAGTAGGAAGGAGATGGGTATAGTTTTGAGAGCAATTTTGATGATATATGAGCTCTAAAAATAACACTAACATTTTCTCAGCAAAAGAGAACATGATAAAACCAGGAATGGACAAATTTAGACAGAAGACTGCAAAATGTGGCTGGGGAGTCAATAAAGATAGCCAAGATTTATCCTAAAAAGTTTAGGTCATCCAAATGTTAATATTTTCAAGCTGTTTGGCTGGATGGTGTTTGAGGGCTTAGATTGTATGAAAAGTTGTGTGTCGTCTGCATAGCAGTGAATATTGGGCCCATGTCAACAAACTATGTCACAGAGGGAGAATGTAAATAATGAACAGTAATGTTTTCCGAAACAGGCCCTGAGGGACACCAAGGGAAAAGTGGATGCAGGATGTGACCTAAAGCTCTGGTAGAAACTTTCATCTAGCTGTGGGGTCAAACTTAAAATGTGATAATTGGCGGCAGATGCCCAATTATCTAAAACACATTCTGAACATTCCCTTACAATTTGGAGATCTTTACTGTGAGTTGTCAAAATGCACAGCTCTTAAATCCTGCTGCCACTTCGTTGCTCAGCAAATATGTTCCCAGCCATCATCTCTCTGAAGTGTTGTTTCACTGCAGGATTACTAAAGTGTACGCCATGGGGTGCTTTGTGGTAAGAATCAAGACGCCAAATTTTAACTTAATTGCTGTGCTTTATTCTTGTGTAAACAAATGTTTTTAAGAAAACTGACTGTAATTTGGTTTATTTCAAGAAAATAACGCTCTTGACCAGTGGAGATTAGAATAGGTTGATTTAAACTCAGCTTTTAAAATGATGTACGAGCTTAACTTTTTAGTATTTTTATCCTCTTGAGGTTGAAATTATCACCTGTATAATGTGTGTGGCGGAAACAAGTAGAGCCCAAAGTTCCCACGAACTGAAAGTGTCAATTCACTGTGTGTGCTCAAATTAGTGGTGTTAAGTAAAACTTATCTGACAAGTTAAAACTGGTCCAAACCTGCCACTGGCATGTGGAGATAAAGACTGACGAAGCAGCAAAGCTGGTATGATGAGTGTGCAGTTGAGGTTTAACCTTTTGAATAAAGCAAATATCTGTTATCTTTTAGTAAAAGACATCAGTGTGCTGTTCTGTCTAGAAGGTTTTTTTAATCTGTATTTGACTATAATCACAAAAAACTAATCTTTCTCTTTACTAGAGATAAAATGTTCTTCACCAACTCAACTTACTTAACTTACCATTACACAAAAAGGATAAAATTATGTGGACACCCAAATGTTACAGCCATTAGGTCTCATTCCCAAATCTTTGGCTTTAATATGCAACAGTAATGGGCTCCACTCTTCTGGAAGGGCAAAAACTGTCTTCCCCAAACTGTTACCACAAAATTGGAAGCAAGCTATTTTCTAAAAATATATCTGCATGCTGTAGCATTAAGATTTCCTTTAACTGGAACTAATCACCCTATCTGGACCATTAAAACAGCCTCACACAAAAAGTATGTGGACAGTTTAGTCCCAGAAAAATAAAACAAAACAAGATATTCAAGTTGAGTTTGCAAGTCCATTTAGCATTTGTTCGAAGATTAAGTTTAATATTCTAAGATCAGATCAAGACAGTTTGTTTTGCATTGCATCAAAACACTATTGATCCCCTTTGAGCATAGACTTAAAAGCAGCACCACCTACAAACCATCCGTTTCAGCCTGAAGGTCCATTAGACCCATTTAACATTCCCTCCATGTGCTGCCCGGACTTTGACCTGTGAGGGGAAACATAGGAACACACAAAAAAAGAAAGAGTGTGAGAAGTTAAGCAGCTCATGTAAACTGTCCACACTTCTCAGGAGTCAAGCAAGCTGTGCAAACATCAACAGCCTCTTCCTCCACCATGCAGAGCCCCAGAGGAGTGCCATATATAGGAGGTCATCAGGGTCCCGAGAAACAGGTGATGGGTGGTGTGTGGAGGGGGAGCGAGGGGCGACCGACATGTGGTTGAAACAGAGAAAGAAAAAAAAGGAGTGAGAGATGATACAGTGTGTTCTCATGTACCTTTCCACGCACCGGTGGTTTGTTTCCCAGAAATATTTGCAATGAACCCCTTCAACACATACACGCACACGCACACACACACTCACACACACACACACACACACACACACACACACACACACACACACACACACACACTTTCTACCCATCAATCTATTTAAAAGATATGCCCCAAGCCCCACAGATCTTGCGCCAAGTAATGGGATGGGATAGCCTGCATGTCTGTCTCCTGAGGATTTATGTTTATCTCACCACCAGATTCATGTGACACAACATATGTGTGAACTGCATCCCGCATATTTGCAGCAGAGCGAGGCCTGTGCAGAACATGTATGACTGCAAATGCTTAAGAGCCTCAGTATCGGTCTAAATATGTTTATCTGGGTCTGTCTCTTCTTAAACTCTGAGGACAGTTTTTGGCCGTGAGTTTGCCTCTGTAATTTTGATGTACTCTGTCATGTTGTTCCCATTAAGGTCCTTTCATACAAATCCCTCCTTTTCTAGATTGTCTGATCCCCTTCCAGATGAATAAAAAAATTGGCCTTTTTGTAAGCACCCTGTCAAACTACACGTCTCTCACACCATGCCTGGACTGCAGAGCGAGAGCAGGGGCTAGATGAGTGGATAATACCGAACTATCAGGATATCATTACATTTACCAGGACAAAGATAATGGCTCTCTAACAAATGTCAAATGTTGCTTGGAACACAAACGGCATCACGGTGATAACTACAGGTGGATTTTTACCCTTATCTAAAAGCAGAAATGCTCCATTTAGTACAAGTCCTGCATTCATTTTTAAGATGCTGGTTGATCTGAAAACTCTGCTAAAATGACTCTCTGATATCTGCCTGCCTGTCTGTCAGTGATACGGTTCTCTGTGCTGAAGAGCATGGCTTTCACAGATGTGCTTTTCTCATTCACTAGAGGTAAAACAAGGCATTATTTCCTCTCTAAAGGCAGAAGTTCTTGTGATGTTCATCTGGCAGCTCAGATGACTTCCTAAATATTTGTCTTCAAATTCAATCTGTCTCTGTTTCAGAAGTACTCCCTCAACAACAAAGCTGTCTCCCAAACATTTCCCATTAAGAGACAGCTATATATATATGTGTGTATATATATATATATATAAACAAAGGATAAGTATTAGAAATGGGTATCTGAGTCAGTTCACTTCTGCTGGGCTTCTAACTGTTGGTCAAGAAGCACTTTCCAAATTTTCCAGAGGACATTCATGTTTATTTCAAAAACCTGTAATTGAGTTGTACTCATAGGATCAGTGCAGGTGGGAGGATTTGGTCTGTGGCATTTGGCACAACTTCCACATGGAAAATCTATGTACGTAAGCCCCACATTTTGTGAGTCTTTCACAAACAGATCTTGTGTTGATATCTAACTGATATCACAATATTTTCCTAACCTGAACCAAATGCTTTGACTCACACTAAACAAACATACTGTCATGGTCCTTGCACACAAGATAATTAATGATTAGACTGAGGTCTGTGGGTAGGAACCAAACTTCTTGAAGTGGTATAAGTATAGGCTCCGTAGGCGTTGCAATAAGTGCAGGAATACCAGGGGCATTATCATGCTCATGGTGTTAATGCAACAAGAGATCTGTGTTGAAATGCAGAAGTCAGTACTGTAATTCAGTAGAGTGGGTTGCAGTTGTTTGGTCTTACTTTCCCAGCTGGATTGGCGATGTACAGTCAGAGAAGGCAGTGCATTACTTGTTAAGAATACCTGGTAGTTAAATGTATTGATCATCCCTTCATATCCATATTTATACAAATTCATAGCTTATACAAATAATTTCACTAATATTGTTTATCACATTCTTATTTTTCAATATTCCTGTTTCATCTGAGTCTAAGATTTCCATGTACCAGTCAGAACAGTTGTTTTAAGTTACGTACAAAATCTGAGCTTCCAGTCTGTTTGTTTCTTTTTTTCTTAGCTGCAGCTGTAAAGCTTAAATCCACTGCTTCACTGCTGCAGGGCTCAGCATTCTGGTTTTAACTAACTAACAAGCTAACAAGCTGTTTTGTTTCCTTCAGTTATCAGAGCTAAACAGGCTCTAAAACAAACTTGAAGTCTATCGTTTACAAAAAATTATTTCAAAACCATTTCAATGTGGAGCATTAGAGAAGGGGAGAGATCAGGCCAACTAGATGAACACAGGATGTTGTTTTTTAAGATCAGTCATGTATTTTTTTAAGTGAGAGTAGTTTTCTTCAGTGCTTTTCTCCACTTTTAAGCACAGAGATTGGAAATGAAGACCGCAGATCACAAAGGCCTTAGTTTGTATATTTTTAGCCAGCTGTGCGTCAACATCACACAGCTGCTGAGGAGATAAGTCTGTCTCTGGACTGATGTGCAGTCACTTTGAGAGCCTAATTATTGTTCTGTGTTTTAAACATTTACAAAGGTCAGCTGTTACACACAGACACCAAGGATTTAGATACAAAAGTGTTTATTAGAAAAGCAGCACTTCAAGTGTTAAGCGAGTGGGTACAGCTGTTACAGTCGACTGACAGCTGATCCAGCTGTGATCAGCTGTGATCAGCTGTGATCAGCTGCAGTCAGGATGTACGCTGGAGTTTGAAGTATTGTGGGTTTAATTGCTGTCAGATTAGTGAAGACATGCCCCTCTTTAACATCTGGGTGAAGCAATATGGAATGAAAAATATAAAATGGAGAAATAAATATGCTGAAACAGGATTTTTTTAAAAATGAAAAATAAGTGATTTGTCAAAAAAATTAAAATTGTTTCATGTTTTATATTTCTTTTCTTTTTCGGTACACATGTTTTTTTAAGTGAACCTTTAAACTTATTTGATAAGTTGGGCTTTTATTTCTATATTTCTCTTTGTCTTATCTTATTTATCTGCTAACTGAGTAATTTCTATATTTATTCATTCTACTACCTTAATACACAGATTTTCCTGCTAGTTAAATGAATGTCTGATCAGTCATTATGGGTTTTAAAGTGTATCTCTGTCCCTGCCTCATGTCCCAGCTGTTGCTGTAAAAAAAATTCAAAAGTACAGCAAGTTGCCCACTTAGCCTGAAAACCCTAAAAAATTTGCATAATGGAAAACAAAACCGGAACAGTGGGTTTCCATCTATGAATAATTTGGCACGCTCATAAGCAACATGTTGAAGTTCAGAAACAAGTTAACCAGCTGTGTGACTTGTTATAATAAGTAAGGAAGACACTTAAATGCAACAGAATGGCACTTCTGAGTGATTTTAGTAGTTTTTTGATGACTGTGGCGTCCTAGAAACCTCATCAGACTGAGCTTTAGAAGCAAAACAACTCCACTCACTGATGTATTTTAGTCTCTTGGGGTGTTTTCTAATAAAAACCAAATGATTAAAAGTAATTCCTGGAGGTATTTCTATGTTGTGTTGTCTACAATATGTATGCACTCTACAGAACTAAAGCATTTAATTGTTTCAATTTAACCAAGTCATCACATTTAAAAAAAAAAACAAAGTCAAAAATAGTATGTTTTTTTACATTTCTCAGTGTCTCAGCTGGTTTCAGGAAACACACATGCACTGTTTCTTTTAATCAGTGCAAAAACTTTGCTCAACTGAAACTGTTCAGCATGTGTGTGTATGTGAGCTGCGTTCGGATGCAACAAATCCGAGAATCCTGAGCGAAATGCTTGTTTGCATGTGGATACAGTCAACAGCTGTTTCTTACATCAACACAACACATCTTATGTTTCTGATGATCAGCAAGGCAAATTTATTCATATAGGACTATTCAGACACGAGGGAATTTAAATTGCTTTGCCTTAACATAGAAATTCCTTAAAAATATGACATTGAGAAAAATATTATAATTGCATTTAAAGCATGGAATTAAAAAAAGAGAACAAAAAGTTGAAAGATTTAGAAGAACCTGCTTTTAAAAGACAAAACAATAGTAGGTAAGTAGCCTAAATTGCTATGGTTTAATAAGAAGTGATGCAAAACTGAGTGGAGAGCCATGATGAACAGTTTTAAATGAGCTGGCAGCTGTAGGAGACCTCAGGTAATCAGGAAGTTCGTTTCACAGATGGGAAACATTAAGACAAAAACCTGCTTCACCTTTCTTGATTTCAATCTTGGGAACACTGAATAACCGTCCCAGATGACTTGAGGGGTCTGACTGCTTCATAACATAAATGGAAATCAGAGTATTATTTAGGCCCAAGACCATTTAGCTCTTTATTGATAAGTAAAAGGGTTTTATTATTTATCCTTTAGCTCATTTGAAGCCAATGCAGTGTAATGTGCTCCTCCTTCTTGGTGTTCGTGATGACTCTTCTGGATAAACTGCAGCTGTCTGACTGATTTTTCACTAAGACCGATGAAGACACTGTTACATTAATCTAATCTGTAGAACATAAATACCTGAAAAAGTTTCTCCGTGTCTAGCTTTGACAGAAAACCTTGAGTTTTATCTGTGTTGTAAGGCTGATTTTGTGTTGTTACATGGCTTTTAAAATCTACAACTACACCAAGATTCATGACTTTATTTTTACATTTTAGTGTTAAAAAAACAACATTTCCTGACCTAATGTCACATTCTCACTTTGTTCACATTTACTTTGCTGTATAAATCTACACATTATGAACACAATGTACGTCAGATGTGTCTATTTTCAAAGTGGGTTCTGTTTTAAGATGGCATGAGGCACATTAGTTACTGAGGGGTTTATTAAGTCATTAATATTTTATAAAGTGCTTGCATTATCGCTATATGTATTAATCCCAGTGAAATGTTATAGATGATTTATTATAAAAGTTCCTCATTAAATGTTAAAATATACCTTGAATTTGTATTTTTTAACTCCTTTAGAAATGTCAGTATGAGTTTAAAATCAACTGCCTAATAACATTTAAATGAAATTACACTGCAGACAGAACTTTGGCAAAACCATTGAGAAAATATGAATAGCATTTTGAAAGTTTGTCCAACAGGATGATTCAAATGAGTTGCAACACATTCAAAGGAATCTGAATCCCCAGATGACAGCTGCTTGCACTGTCAAACATGATTAGATAAAGTGGCTACTCAGCCTCCTTTGCTGAGTCCTCTCTGATAAAAATTGAAGTTTGAAGGAGCTGTTAGATGCTGATTCACTTTAATTTAATTAAGTTTCAGCTAAGACATAAAATGATTGTCATTCTTAATAATAAAATCATCAATAAAAGACTTGCCAGCGTGAGTTTAGACAATCAAGGAATCTTAATGGTGCAAAGGGACTTTCAAGAAGTACTTTTTAAAAATAAAACTTACAGTATGTAGTGCCTAACATAGACATTAACTCAGAAAATACATTCATCAAAGTAAGATGAAATACAAAAATAAACAAAATAATAACAGGACAATGTTTTATTTTCTTTTATTCTGAGCTATTTCCCTTTCATTGAGTCTGATGGACAAAAGCCATCACTCTGCTCTGTAGCCTAGCTTGTCCCTCCAGTACCATATGTCCTCTTTGTGTTTCGACCTGGCCTTGCTGCCTCAACTTTACACAGAATTCAGAGAGGAATTGCAGACCGGCATTCAGTTTTAATCAAGCAAGCACGTGCTCAGTCTGAAACCCTGCCACATATCTGAGCTGTGATATAAGACAGACTGCACAGTTTAGCTCATCCAGACATATTCACACTCAGAGATAACTGCACATCCCAACTCATGTGCCCCATGAAGTTGTTATCTATGATAAAATATTGCCCCCAGCGGAGCTTAAACACATCTGTTTGGGCCTATTTTTCATATGTGATGAGTGTTTATGGAGCAGCGAGGTGAGTGTAGTCTTTAGTGTTGAGCTGAGGCTGCATATTATGGTTTTGTAGAGCTATTTCTGTTACATTACCTCTGTCCTGTGTTTGGTATCTTGTTAGTATCAGGACAACACTTTGTACCAGTGTTCCCCAAAACATGGACAATGTCCGCCTAGTGGGCTGTAGAAGTATTTCAGATGAGCTGCAGCCTGAGCGAGAATATTTTTTTTCCCCATGTTGCAAAATGTATAAAAAATGTACACATTTCTCTGTGCTGCTTGTAGCTGTGTGCCTTTCATGTATTCCTCCCTTTCTAAAAAAATATGGGAGGATTTGAAAAAAATTGTCTCAGTTTGGTTGGTTATGGCATCACAGCTACTTGATTAGCTTAAAGCAACAAAACTTCTGGGTTCAGTTAGAAAAGACTGTTGATTTGAATTACCACAATGTTGATTTTCACTAGAACTCAAACCTCAGTGTCCTGGCTGAAGGTCCTGTGTGTGTTTGACCCACCACTCAATCCAAACCTCTGACTTACTTGGGATTTACTCAGGACTTACTCCCTACTTTGCTTGGATGGAGTCATTGCTATGAGTGTCCAGATCTGCTGCAGATAGGTTTACATCCAAACTCTTGTATGTAAAAAGTTGGAATGACTGAGTGAGTTTTTGTATCCACTTTCACACGAGAAATTACCACAATGATTGCAACAGATATTCAAGATTCCTTGTGAATAATTTCCAACACCAGGGACACCCAACATGCTTTGCCCTTGAGTGAAACTCAAGTATCCCATCATACAAACCACACAAATGCGTCACCGCAGCCCTGATAACTTGGTATTAACAAACAAATAAACTCCCAGTATGAATCAGTTTATAGTCATTGTTTTATCACAAACTGGTCAGTGAGTATTTGTTTTTGCACTCTTGTGTCATTTCATCGTCATGCCTCAGATTTTCCTCTGGTTTTCATGATATTTGCTTCTGTAGACACTCATTTTTCCTTCGAACTCTGCATGTTTTCTTTCTTTTTAGACTGATCCAGACTTTACTTGGGTCACAAATGTTCGGAGTGTGGTTGCCAGTGGATAAGAGGACAAACAACCTCAGTGGAAAGTTGACAGTAAATAAAATGAACAACCAAAGAAAGTGACTCAAAAGCAGTATTGGGGTTCAAATTTTAGCATGAGAAGAACCAGAAATAGACAATGGAAACTTCTCAGCCAGTCAGTATTCCCCTAGAAGGCCTCATTAGTGCAGCCACACACTTTTTATGAGTGTGACCGTGATCTTGACCGAACACACAGTTGACAAACAGGTCACATTGTCACGCAGCTTTCATGTGAATTTCAAAATTACCCTTTTGCTTTGTGCACTGTAAGTGATTACTTATATGGACTTTTTTTTATAGAGAGATGAGACAAAGTACCATTTATCAAGGTGTCACAGAGTAATTTAATCTGAGCTTCAAAGGAAATGCTGAGACCCAAAAGCCTTGTGTTTGGCACAAAAAGTCCAATTACATCCACATATGGGTACAAACTGTGTGGCTAAAAGGACAATTTTACCCTCATTACGCATCAAAGTCTGCATTCAATTTGATTTTTACTGTTAGGCAAGTTCTTTATTAGCTTGTTCATCGTCTTTGGAATTTGTGCAAATAAGTCACTCTAATTCACTATTTTACTGTCTTTTTCATACATGCCATAATCCCTGAAGGTGCAAACTGGAGGTGCAAAACTAGAGTGGATTATGGGAACTATTATCATGTAAAAGAGCTGCATATCAGTCCATGTTACAGTCAGCCAAGAAGCTGAGATGAATGCTGAGTCTTTATGTCTGCGTCCACAGATAAAAGCATGGAGGTGGATGGTTTGGTTTGACCTCATCAGTTTCTTTTGTCTGACAAGGTTAAATACAGATTATGCATTTTGGTTCCATCTAAGCACTTATTCAACAATTGGGTCCTTATGAAAACATAATGGTAAAAAGGCTAGTTATGTCTTAAAAAGGGCTTATGTGCTCAGCTGTTGGTTCAGAGCAGTTTCCAGCCAATCAGCTGATGATCCAGGAGTCACTATGCTATACAAGAGTAAATCCAGAAATCCAGAACATTGTCTTTCAAATGGTAAATTGGCACTTTTACACTTTGGTTTTTTTTGTATGTGTTATTCAATTAGTTTCTGAGCTGTTGCAGGCAAATTTTACAATAGTTTGAAATGGATGGGATAGTTGCAAAGCTAAGCTAAGCTACTATAGATAGCCAAAGTCTTATATCTAATGTGCACATATATAAAAGTGGCATTAATCTTCTCACAAAGCTCTTCACTAAAAAGAAAAAAAGGGATATTTTCGTAAAATGTCAAATGATTCCTTAACATTTGAACAATAGGTTGTAAGCCCTTAAAACTTCTGCATTCTTACTGATAATATTGACCTTTTTTTGACATTTTTCCTTTGGCTAAATGTATTTTTATGCTTAAACAGGCCTAAAAGTCTACAGCAATTTCATACATGTAGCAGTTTACTGGCTATTTTCTAAAAGCCAAAGTATCACTATATGGCAGTGATTTATGTGTAAGTGAAGTTAAACAGTGGAACATTTTACCTCTCAGAGTGTAATTTGAACACTGGCCAAAGGTGACTGATGATTTCCTGTGTTTTCCTGCTCTGTCTGCCTCTGTGTTTTGACCAGCTAATCCCTAGCTGTCATGGAGGGAGGTCCATAAAAGATGGATTTGTTCCTCCACTCGCAGCAGCTTTTCATTTACAGAACACACAGCAGCATCCCTCCATCCCCATCTCTTGCGCAGCACTTTAATCCAGCTAGAACGAATAGAGAGATTAAAAAAAAAAAAAAAAACTGAAGATGAGACATGATGAAAGAGGTTCACAGTGGTCAGCAGGATGTGTGCAGGTGAAAAAGACGAGAGGTGCTGGAGGCAGCGGAGGGCAGACGTACAGCTCAGAGGTTTTTAATCAGCACAGAGCCACTTCTTCGCTTCCTGGAACATGATGCCTTTTTCGGTGGAAGGAAGGTGAGACTGGTGGGGAAAAAAAAAAAAACCCTGAGTGCAACACCTGCTGTTTGTCCTTCTTATTCAACAAACACACACACACACACACACACACACACACACACACACACACACACACACACACACGGGCTCTAAACTCGATATCTGTCTAATCTTTGCAAGTAATTGGCTCTGACCAGTTTACACATCAGGCATAAATTCAGGAAGAGTTTTCCAAAGAAATTTATTTTTGGTGGATTTTGGTAACAATTAGATTTATAATGACAACAACACACAAATGTGGTAAATATGTGGCAAATGAGTCCATCATCTGTAGAAAATTATCCAAATATTTATATCTTTGAAAATGTTCTTTACTGCGGTGAGAAACAATCGGTGACATGAAACAACTTGAACCAAGTCTTTACTGGCAAAGTCAGCGTGGTGCACGATGCAGGGACGTAATGTAGATTTATTGCTAGTGGCTCTCATAAACGTCTGTCAAGCTAGTAAGCTAATCCAATCCTAGCTTAACTTTGTTACAGGAAACATATAAACAACCTCAGAGGCTGATGGAGGCCAGTTCGACATTATTGAAAAAGATGATGTTCTAGCCAGGTTTGTCTCCTAGCATCCCAAGATTGAGTGGGCTTGTGGGACCGTTAGCTGCATGGCTAACTAAGCTAACCAGCAAATTAAAGCTACAGTTAGCAGCAGTTAGCGGTTACTCTAGAAACAACTAAAGCTATTTGTGGGGAACTTCAGTCCCTGTCATCAAGGCTTCATAAAATTTAACGACAGAAGTAAAAACTGCGAATTCCACCTCTGTTGTTGTGGTAAATAAATAATAATAAAGTCTAATGAACATGAGGAACTCTAATGTTGTGCGCGAGGGTTTTGCATGTGACTGGAGACGAGCTTGCACCAGAGTTTAATAAGTTTGACTGAGATTTTTTTGGAATGTCATTCCAGTGCAGAAAACAAACCTATTTGATGCTTTTTGTGTTTTTTTCCTCTCAACAGAAACATACAACTAACACTGGAGATCAGATTTTTTCATTTATGCGGGTGTCTGAGTCCTGGAGGGCACTGCACACCACTAAGGCAATAGATTACAAAGCCTTGAGTGATGAACCATCTACCCAAAAAAATTAAAATATGAATAAATAAATATCCCAAATCAGAGAAACAAGTTTATATAGAATTGAGATGACATGTATTGCAGGGTCAGTTTATAAAGCCTTTTTCATTTTGGTATGGGCTAAGAAAGTTGAATGATAGAGAGTGAACATGTAGCTTTAGCCAAGTTGAAAGAGTTAGCTTAACGTCCAATAAGGAATCAATTTGCTAGGAACTTTAGAGCTTTTTAAGATAAATTGCTTTGTGAATTCGTTCCCTGATAGATGGAGGAATCTTTTCATAAAGTCAAGTCAAACCATTTCTAATACTGTGATGAAGAAGATTGTGGGTTAGTTTTATATCTCCTTTCTATGTACATCCACCCTGAAAAGTTAACAGTTAGTAAGTTTAAGGCCACAGGAGGTTCACAGATTTTTTTTTTTACTATCTAGCAAAGTCCTGAAAAGTAAACTGTTTGAAAAAAAAGATTTTCACTTTACAGGCGTTTGGCTGCATCACAGGTTCAAACTTTCCAATATAATAATAGTTGACTGCCTTGAACTTGGAGTCTCTTCTTAGATTTTCATCCACAATATTTCACCAGGTTTTTATTTTTTCATTCATCACCTTTCAGCTGCTAGTGATGAATTTTATTTTCCCTTTGAGGCTGGCTAATATAAAGCACATATTAAGCACAGTCACCGAGCACAATCTTCCAAGTAAATAGGCACACTTACACAACATATTTTGTAAATTAATACCATGCGACTTTTCATTTGTCTTTGGCTTATCATTGCTTAGAAATCACAAGCGGTTATCGTCCACATGTCCGGGGATGAAATCACTCGAGGTTTGCCTTCTGCTATGAATAAAGGCAGATTTTCACATTTAAAATGGAAAATTAGCTTATGAATGCCAGCAAATAAGCAACACAATAAATAAAGTGCAACAAAGTAAGAACATGAAAACTGTTCTTCCTTGAACCAGCTGTCCTTGATTTGAAGAGTACGATAAAAGCAAATATGCCTTTTTACAGCATGAAAATTGTGGCAAATGTTAGATATGTACTTTATTATCTTTGTATTCAGCTACAGTCTTCACAAATTGAACGTGTTGACATTCAAAAACAAAACCAGCTCTTCTCTTAAAGGACAAGAGGAAGTTTCACTTATTAAACTGAACAAAAGAAAACACTTTTTACAGAGGGAAATCATTTTAATCAGTGTATATATATAAAAAAAAAAAAAATCAAAAAAATGTGAACTTTAAAGTAACTTTTTGTAAATTTCTGACAACCTGTTATCACTCTGAAATCATACAATATACATATATATTTTTACATTTCAAGGAGTCAACATTTGGTTTATCATTTATAAACATTCTGACATAATCACAGTAGTGACAATACAGTTTATGGTAATGACTTCACTGATCCGAAGCTTTTCTCCTTCATAACAGAGACAACTGAGGGGAAACAGCCATTTTACTTTAGTGCTCCATGGTCGTATTAATGATATTTTAAACAGCTTATTGTCATATTCGGTCGGAAAATCTTTATTTTTGCAGAAGCATGAGGTTAAGAAATTTACCAGATTTCAATGTAATTACTTGGAATTTCCCACTGAATGACTCAATGAATGAGGTTTTTAGAAAAATAATTCTTGAAAACATAAAAAGATTGAGTTAAAATGTGCTTTAATTTAACTCACTCTTTATTTATTTATAGTTTATTGATTTAAAATGGTGAACAGCACAGACATTTCCTTTAACAACTGAGCAAATATGAGTTGACAAGTTCCAACATGTGTACAATGAAAGAAACCTTCAGTTTGAAGCTGAACTCTGATAATGCGCCGTGACGTGTGATCGTGTCGACATGCTTATTTGTTTCAAATCCATGAAATTAGTGTGGATATCGAAGAGCTTTACCGTGTAGAGTCATGAGAGGCAGTTTCCTGCCAGAAGAGATGAAATTATTTAAAGATGTGCCGATTGTTGACGGTGTTGAGGACAGAAGACAGAAGTGGGTAAAAACAGACATTTAGGTAAAATCCCTCCCAACAGTGACAGACTGGTTAAACAGAGTCCTTGTTTACTACCAAAGTGATGATTATTAGGAACCAGTTTGCTACATAGTGACTGTTTTGAGAGTTTAGAAAATCACAGGAATGTTTTCAAAGTTAAGTTAACTAAATCTGATTTGCAACTGCACTGATAATGTAAATCCTCCAGTCTGGTTGTTATTTAAACTACTTGTGCATTTTGAAGAAATAAAGTACAACAGAGTTAAATGTGCCAATGAAAAGGAAAATTAATGGCTGGAGAACAAAATGCTGAGCTTAACAAACAGGCAACAATAAATTCAAACTTGACTGCCAAGGTGAAAAAAAAAACAAAATTCCACTTTTTAAACCATCATTCATGGGTGAGAATGAATTTTAGCATTTAATTAGACATCATCGGCTAACGTCCTAATTTTTCTTTTTTCTTTTCTTTCTTTCTTTTTTTTGTTGTGCAACCAAAAGTCCAACTCAAAATAATATTCTGTTTATAACAATATATCACAGAGAAAGCAAAAAAAAAAACTGTCCCATTTGAGGAACTGAAACCAAATTTCTGCATCCTTTTCTAATTGGAAAAAAAAAAATTAAATAATTAAGTTATTGAAATGAAATTTGTAGTTAATTTATTGACTAATCAATTGTTTCAGCGCAACTTTAAACAAGACTCACAAAGAAAGTACCTGCAACCAGTACTTGTACATATCCTGCTGCTTTCCAGACACACCTATAGAGTGAGAAATTACAAACATCCTGCAAAGAAAAAGCAACAGCAAGGAAGCAGGGAAAAGACAACAAAACTTCTGCAATGCAGTTATCTGAATTCATGAAGGCAGTTCACACTGTTGTCACTGAGCAGCAGCACATCGACAATCTGCTTTCAACACATCAGCCTAAATCCAACCAAACCAACTTCTGTTTGGATTTGCAGCGTAAAGAATTAGGTTTATAATTTGGGAATTTTTTTTTAATGCTAATGATATATGTGTGTTAACTTACAGCCTGTCTGGCTCTGTGTAAAGTTTCCTTCAAAGCTCACAAACTAACTCACTACATTTTCTTTGTTTAAGCTGCATTAAAAAGAGAGTGTAAACATGAAAGTTGAGGTTCTACAGGACGGAGCTGTTTCCCCTCAGCTTCCAGTCTTCATGGTAAACTCGGCCAGTCTCCATATCAAACATTAAAGTATGAGTGTGGTTTGATGTTTTCATTCAACTCAGGAATAGAAAGCAAATTAGAGAATGTTCCAACATGTGATAAATAAAGTTTATGCTCTATGTTACCTCACTAGCCAAAGTAAAATGACATTAGCTGTTGAATAAGCAGCAGTGTTGTTTGCTATGCTAGAAAATTTCCAAAGTATTAATTTTTTCTCCCCTGGGGTTTTCCAACTGAACCGCAGGAAAACGCATAAGTTATTAGCACAACATACCAGATGGGAATTTTCATCTTCCGCCTGTACAGCAGCAGTCTTTTCTTTACTCATAGCTTCTGACGTCCAGTGTGGCACGGCACAGAATGACATGGTGTGGAAATCCAGACAGACGTAATCTTCTGTCTAACCATATTCAGAGACATGGGCGAGGTCATCTGATACCACCACACGGCAGAAAAGGCCTTGAGCGACTGTCAGGCTTGACTTCATATTTAGGGATGTTTGAGGAAACTGCTGAGTAAGAACTCTCGGTGTAAGGCATAATACAGAAACCAGACTAGATCCACAAATAGCCTGTGGTGAGAGGGAATGACCGCTCACCAGGCCACATGCTGCTAAATGTGGGCTGCGACTGTTAATTTTGTCTTTTTGGCAGGGACAGAACAAAAGGAGAGTTTCCCTACTCAAGTTCAGGCCACACTGGCAACGCAATGTCCACAAATGGCCTCCATTTGACTGACTGACACGACCTCGTCAGCCCGATTGGGGGGGTCCCACTGGTCACAGACCAGAAGACTGGGGAGGATAGTAGGGACCATTTACCTGAGAAGAAGGAGAAGAGGTTAAACAATGAGCTCAGGAGGCACAGATGATACATAAAAAGGTTAAATGAAATTGTATTACAACAGGAAGGACAACGAACTAGTGAAATACTGAAAAATCTTGAGTAAAATTAAGTAAAAGTAGTATTCAGGTAATTAAAAAACAAAAGCCAATCACTAATCGAAAATGGGTAAAAACATCATTATCTGACTGCTGCATTTTAATGTTAATCCTTATGTCACTAATAGCATCA
Organism: Acanthurus leucopareius; assembly: GCA_029814765.1. Lineage (NCBI taxonomy): Eukaryota > Metazoa > Chordata > Actinopteri > Acanthuriformes > Acanthuridae > Acanthurus > Acanthurus leucopareius. The sequence goes on along the minus strand of JAQMCX010000011.1, from coordinate 1,324,022 downwards.
TAACAGCACTGGGACAACTGAGTATTTCTGAGCTGCTGAAACAGTCTTTGCATAAAATGTTGATGCAGGAAAAGTGTCGCTGACTCTCATTTGACCGCATGGCACCAATTGTGAAACTGGACAAAAGTGATATTGATTAAGTGAATGAAAGAGAAAGAGAAACTCAGAGCAGCAGGGGGTCAATATGTCACAACTTATATTTGTTGTACTGAAGGAATCAGCACTGTTTATATAGGTGATCATTAAGGATGTTTTCGATGTGCATTAACATGAAGCACCAACAGAAATTTAAAACAAAATCAGATCAGGAGGGCTACTCCTAAAGAAGTAACTATGGGTCCACAGAAAAACGAATTAAAGTTATGTCTCCTATGAAGCCTGAATTAATTAAGGGCCTGGTTTTCGCTGTAGTTGAGCTTAGTAAAGGTCGGCATTTGGGAATTTGCAATAAGAAATCAACTGTCCCAGAAAAATTGTCAAACAAACATGTGATCCCTTTTAGAAAAGGACTAACATCACTCAGGCCAATCAGTGATGAAAGTGTCGCATGAGGTGAATTTATTTGTGGTGGTCGACTCTGACTGGGTGCACTTAAATGACCAAAACATCATTCTCACAGACTGACTTATGAAAAAAAAATTCCAAACAGATTTAAGAGAAAATAATATGTCCAGAAAAGCCTGCGACATTTCATTAGAAAGGACAAAATGATGCTTCCTTTGATCGGCTGTTAAAATGATCACAGGTGTAAAGACACCTCTTATAGACCCTATTCACATCATCTGGACCTGTCCGCATAATTTCTCCTCAGTTGTAACTGCAGCACCTTGGCGGTGACTGTAACCAGGAGAACCAGATTAAGTCCAGAAAAGGTGTTACCATCGAAACTACTTAGCTAACAAAGCAACAGGTGGATGTTGGTTTGGTTTTCTTTTTTTCTGATGAAACATCATCTTCAGGTTAACATGCTTTTCAGTGGAAGGCCTTCAGAAAAGTGGAGCTGATTGTTGTCGTTGTCTTCTCAATGCACTTTTAAAGAAAGCTAGACTTAGCTAAACTTCAAGGTAACTTAAGCTCACTTGATATTCTCTCATGCTGCTTAGCAGTGTTACTGGTACTGTGTTGTAATAGCAAAATAACATGGTGTTAAAGCTGGGTGTGTGTGTCTGTAGTGGAGGGAATCATTATTATTCACCTGTAGTTGTAATTTTACCTGCCTGTCTAGTCCAGTATTTACTCTCTTTTAACCACCAACTTCTGAGCAGAATATTTAAACTTAATGCCTGCTAAATGTTCAGCTATGTTCACTGTGTATGGCAGGATTTTAGAGCCCTTTTGCTGAGAAACTTGCTGCAACCGAAACATTTTTGAGACAAGTAAGTGTGAACCAAAACAGAAAAATCTGACATTTAATCGATGGCCTGTAGTCACTATGAAACTCTGTAAAGATGAGAAAAGTTGCGGATTCAGACGATAATTATCTGTGGCTCCACTATGATGAGGGATGTCATGTTCTACATTTTAATTTGATATACTTTAAGTATAAAAATGCCAGTGATTAAAATTATAACGTGACAGGCCAAAACATATAAATTCTCTTATCCTTTACTATTGGGAATTTAATTATCTGTGTACATGTTCTAATATTGTACAATGAAAAACAACTTTCATTGGAATTTCAAGCTAATTGATTAATAGGTGTCATTTCTAGAAATGCATACAGACAATAAACAAGTCATTATCTGATTGTTAGCTCAGTTCCCCATGTTTGATTTACATCAGAGAGAGGAAAATAAATAAATGGAGGCACTGTAAATCATCTGATTTTTTTCAGATGTTCTTTTTTCATTCCATTTCTAGTCTGCGTGAACAGCTGATGAACAGAGTGTGGACTGAACTCACATGGGTGCAAACACATTTCAGCATTTAGATTTGGCACATGAGAATACAGAGACATCAGCGGGAGGTAAGGTTTCCATTAAAACACAATAAGCTGGATGGCCGATGTTAGGCTATACAATATGCAACTCTTGTGTCTCTTCCCACTAACGAATGGGAGACTGATTTGAAATACAAAAAGGGAACCACGGACACAAACTTCTAGATATTTGTAATGAAAACCATTACAGATTATATCCCGGCTTTTATTCCATACAGCAATCCACAGAATTAATCCCTCCACTGCTGAACATCCCTGAAGCTCCAGAAAACCGAACGGTTTTCAAAACGCGGACTTAAACACGCTATCGGAGGCTTCGGTCAGGTAAGTTGCTTTCACCTCTCCAGTCTCTCACACACTAACTCCCTTCGGCGTTCTGCCACGTCTCCATATATTTCTCCCGTGATTGGTTTTAACTTCGCGGGTCATGTGGAAAATTGTGACTGGTCTATTGAATGATTGTGGGTGGTGACTGTGGAAACCGTGAATGAATGTGGGCGGTGATGCAATTCTGACAGAAGCTGCTACAATCTTTTGCCGCTTCCACACAGGTTCCTTTACGATTTATAGACAGGTTTAACCTGACTGTTTTTTTCAGAGTTGTTTTAGTACTAGACTGATTAAATTAAAGCTGTGCCCAAATTGAATGACTGATATGTTACTGTGCTCATTGCATAACAATGCTATTTTTAGTTAGGGTGTCATGTAGATTCAGCCTTTCAGTTCAGTTTTTGTAGACGAGGAATCTCAGACAACTACAGAAATACAGTTTGACTGTCGTAAATCTGTCACAGAAATCATCTACAAAGGATTTTTTAGATGTACAAGGGACATGTTATCGCTTGGTCAGCAGTTTGTGTCCAAACTGAGAACCAAAGGGATTTCAGGAGTTACTCTGTGGAGTTTCATAAAGTCACAAACTGTACCATCACAGAGGAGAGTATATGGATAAAGATTATGTGCAAAAACCTCTATGTGTGCATTTGTGTGGTTACAGGATTGGTTTTGATGTTTACTAGGAACAGGAGATAAAATCAGTTCATAGATGCATCGTGATACAGGTGTGATTGATTCTGAATTGATTTGCAAATGATAAAAATGCAACGTGGATGGAATGAAAAAGACAGAACTCAAAAAGGAGGAAGAGCGGCTCGCCGGACAGTTTATGGGGAGTACATAACAGAACACTGTATGCAAGTTTTGTCAAACAAAAGTAAAAAGTTTTTGGGGAACACAACAAACATCACGTTTCCATCCAGAGGTGGACAAACAGCTAGTAAACACATGGGATCATTCAAATGCATCAATAATTGCTTCATCTTGGCCCTTTGGATTGTTATTGTATAGAAACATGAGGTTCCTTGAGATTCCTGCCACTGCTGCTTACCCGTGCGTCATAATCCAGGACAAACGGAGGAATGTCGATCTGCTCAGGTTTGATGCAGGTAAAAAGCTGCTGCAGGTTGTCCAGGTAGCAAACCTTGTCCTTTATCCCAGACACACTGAAAGTGGTGAAGAACCATGTTGAGACCTGAAAAAAGTCAGTGATAAAAAAGTAAGAGAGGAATTAGAAAAGAAACACAGTTCAACACATCAGTTATTGATTTGAACTAAAATTTTTTATTTATCTTGCAACAACCTTACAGGCCTTGCTAAAGCAAACAATGGAAATGCATTAGACTAAGTCTTCTTATTCTTAATGATCACAAAGAAGAAGTCTAGTTTTTAATAAGTAAGTGCTCAGAGGCTCCAAAGTTATTACTATTCTGATTAACATAAGCAGCTACTTATTGCTGTGTTAACAGAGAGTTGTCTAAGCAGCTAACAGAAAGCTTAAACCAAGCAGGCTTCCATAATTGGGCTTTTCTGCTTCTGTTGTATCATCTTAAAAAAGGATGCTGGATGTTGCACTTTTTCTCTATATTCTCTCTTTAAAAAGACTCAGAAAAAAAGAGTATGGTCAAAGGGCCTTACGGCATTTGGCTGCTTTAATTAACCAAAACACACGTCAACAAATTCAGCTTAAATGTGTAAATGAAAATGTGCAACCACTGATTGTCAAAAAACCCCCCCTCTGTATATAACCACTGTGACCAACACTGTTTTCCACTTTGTGACTGCAAGATAATCTTACCTTAGAGCGAAATGTTGGATGTACGTAGTAGAAGGCCTTTAAATTCTTTTTAAACCTGCAATACATAAAACAGAAAATCTCAGCAAAAAAACTTTATAGTAAGGAATGATTCACTAAAACCTAAATACAACAGAGATTAAACTCAGAAGTTGTGCGAAAATAATGACAAGGATGAAGTGAAAAGCTTTATTTGTCTGCAAGAGGAGACAATAGAACACAACCTAACAGACAGTCAGCTCCAGCCCATCAATCATTTAGCAAAAACACACACACACACACCCTTTTCCTCTTTAGTTTCTCACACAGCACACCCTCTTTTATAGATGTATAGTGTGTGCAAACTGCTCAAGGCTAATTCACTTGCCAATTAAAAACTCATGTATGTCTTTATATAGCACATGGGGTAAATTATTTAACAGCCCGGAGAAAATCTGTCAACATTGACATATATACTTTTTTGCTTGTCTGTCATAAAACGGTAATGGTTTATTTATCCAGTTCATATATTTGTTCCAACGTAAAATGAAATTTAATAACCCATCATTACATGCTGCGATATCCAGAATGTCAAAAAATCACAAGCCACTGGAGAGATGACATGAGAAATTCATGGCCGTTTTTAGGACTTTTGACATATCTTAACTGAGAGCTTAGTGAAGAAAATTAAACATATTTAGTACACAAATATCACCCCGGTTCCAAATGAAATTTGAACACAACAGCATCCAAAGCAATCATTTACAAACAAACTGCGTTTACAGACAGTGATTTCATGTTTGACGTCATGGTGGCCATGTTTTTACTGCGTACCAACAAAGTCTGGATCTACGCAGACAAGCAACAGAGACAAACCCACAGAGGGTGCAGCGATCCACCGGTTTTACCTTATACACACACCATCATCATCTCTGAAAAGGACCCAAAACACTTCAAACTTTTTCACTCGAGGCAACAGTTCAGTCCCAACCAGTATGAACAACCCACAGTTAGCTGGCTAAGTTACATGAACTGAAAACTTGAGGTGTCGACTTTCATTCCAGTCATTCATCCTCGGGTGCCACGGCTCCACTTAAGGTCACAGTTCAATAAAACAAGAAAACCAGACTGTTAGCAAACAGTGGAGATGCTTTTCTCAGGACACCAAACTAGCTGGTTAAGCCAGTAATTCCCTTATGATGGACATTCAGCCTTTTTGCTTTAAAGATGGAATTTTTACTTGCGAGCCACTGCCTTTGTTTTTCGTGTGACAGTAAAACGAACGATGGCTCATTAGATTTTTTTATGGCTGATACCAATAACTGTTAATTACTTGATTCTCATGGTCGTCTCTGATAAGCTGAGAGATAATTTCACATTTTTTGTATCTAATAAACAGATAAATAAATAAATAAATAACATAACCTGTAGTTTACGCACACCTAAGACCAAGAAAGATTATGATGCTGAGAGCAAAGATGGATGATTTAATTATCCAAACACTCTTGCTGAACCAATTCGAACTGCCTTCATTGCTTTTTTCTCCTCTCTGACCCTTGTGGCACAAGTATTGCTGATCAAAATTTTGCTATGTTCCTCTGAAACTGTAAACAAAGTCCACACTGGCTAAATCATGTTTGGTTTACAAGTCTTTATGGTGTGACTACCAAAATGCAGAAGTTCAAAGTCGTTTGCATGCTGCTCATGATGTGCTTCTTCTTCTTCTTCTCTTCGGATTTTATTGGTGGATCACAAATCAACTCTAAAGTTCCTTATCGTTACCTACTGTATTGCAATCTGTAAATGCTTATCTTAATTCAATGAAAGCATCATCTATTTATGATCATTTATGATATATAATGCTCATAAAGTAAAAAGTCCTGTTATCGCCTGACAACTTATCAGCACTGTAAACGTCCTGCATCCCTGGTCAGCTTTCTTTTCATGTGGAAACTTGTTTGTTCATTTCATGGCAGTGTACCGACAATATTCAGTCACATTTGCAACAGTTTACACTTTCATATCGTAAAGAGTTGGCCAAGTGGGGTAAAAATTGATCTTTTAGACAACTAAAATGCCTCAGGGGACAAAAATAATAATTACCCTCAAAAGCACATCTCGTCCTTTCGAGAAAGTAATCAACTTGTCCCCACTCAGCCAGACAATTTTGGAGACTTTTCAATTAATTTTTGGCTTTAGTTTGCTGGAAAGTTTTTCTGGAGCCACAGATGCATCTGCAGCAAATCAACAGCTTGCTAGATTGAACATGTTGGACATGCCAGTTCAGTACGGGTGGTTTCAGTGCCTGTGCAGCTTAACACTGCCCAACCAGGCCAAAAGGCAGCACCTCCTTAAGTGTGTTTTTTTTTTTTTGGAAAGTCTAAAATTACTTACACATCCCAACAAATAAGTTGGGACACAACTAAAAACTGGAAACCTTTACTAAAACTTACAGATGAAAGTTGTGTTTATATAAAATGTGAGCAATAATGAGGCCTTGTGTAACTTTAAACAACACTTTAGATGATAAGCTGACACTCTGAGCTGCAGCTCTGTGAAAAAGCAGCAAAGTGTACCAAAGCAGAGGTGTTTTTTTGTGTTAATGACAAATTGTGTTTCCTTGTTTCAGTGAAAGGGGAAGCAGAATAAATAGATCTTGATTATATCAACATGTGAATAGCACATGTGTGTAGTGCCCCTTTTTTTCTGCTCTCTTATCTACTGTTAGACAAATAAAAAGAGAAATAAAGTATATAAAAAATTTATCATGTAAATGATACATGTAAAATGAAGTGAAAACACCAGATTCCCATATTTAATTGTCTCATTTAAGACTTAAAGGTTGGACTTGATATTCTTTTGAGAAAAAGCTTAATTAAGGTGTGGTGTGAAACCAACTGAATAACCAGTTTTAGGCTGAAGATTAGAGGAACTCAGTGGTTGAAAGGTGCATTATGACTGTATGGAGTTTCCCCACTGACACAGGAACCTGGTTTGGTTGTGGATACTAGAACAGTTGAGCTAGAAAAACTAAAAAAGTTGAATAAACACATTTAACCCTCGACTTTTTTTTTTAAGAAGCTTCCAACATTTAAAAAAAAATAGTCCAAAATATGTTAGCATGTTATTTTTCTTGTTCATGTTTTAATAGGTTATGGTTAAACTACAAGTCGGTCTGTAAACAGTGACAGATGTTCACACCAGGCTGCTATACTCTGTATTAACTCACTATATTTGGTCTCGCTGATACAACTTCTGACCACACAAGCAGATTATTTGATGTGATAATTCTGTGTATGTGATGACAGCACATTCAGGATATTTGAAAAAAAAAAACAAAAAAAAAGATCATATAGTTTCTCAATAGAATCACAGCTTTGGGTGCAGTCTGACTTCTGGACAGCATCTGTCTTTAAGGCACTTTATCATCCATACGTTGATCTTTCAGGAAAAGAGTCATATTTTTCAGATTTGTCTTCATATATTTGACACTGCCTCTATCCTGTATTGAGGATGACATGTCTGTGTGTATAAATCTACAGTATGTGAACTTTCACTTCTTTGGTTTCTTCGTTCTCTTCATCTCTTTAGACTGAGAAAGGTTTGATGAGGTAAACCACAGAACCACTATTTCTGTATCTAAATGTTCTCAAAAACTAATAAAATGTCAAATAATTAGCTTTATACTTGCTAAAAAATGCCTATCTAGGAATATTTCTTTACAAGGACCTGCTATTAAATATTTGAACCCTCTGATTTAGGCTGAGTAATGTCCAAAACATGAGACCCCGAGTATCCTCCAACTATGGGTGTCCTCTTCCAAATATGGCCGCCAGATTTCCAAAACCCACATCGAAACAAAAATGTTTCACAGCTCGTTTTGCTTTTCTAAAGGTTTAAACATTTTAATCTTGGCAGTGTCATATGGTAAAAACTAGACTGCAGCTGCAGATTTCAGCACAGGACCAAGTGAGAGCCAGAGGAAGGCCAAATGATGGTCAAATGACAAGCTAACAGAAGATACTGCAGGAGATGATGCTGATGGAAATGTTATATCGAGTTATAGATTTGTCACTGATGAGGCAAGAGAGATCCCTCACGCTGCACTTTACATTATAATAAGGTATCACACTTGGCTAGACTTCATGTTTTAATACTATAAAGAGAGTAAGAAAAAACCCACCAGGGAGCTGTCAAAGGCTGTCTGAGTTTTCTCTCATCTGGAGGCCTTTTAATGTCATTACTTTAAAGAAAACCCCTTTTGCTCTGTGTTTTAAGATATGCAGGTCTGGCTGTTTTAGAGCAAAGACATAGCAGACCAGCAGAGTCCGTCAAATGACTTCAAATCCAGGACATTAAGTACACAACATTCAAGTGATGTCCTTTTGGTTGTGACGTTCAACTCCAAAGTTTCAATCATTGTGTGTGACAGAAGGATGAGACAAATCCAGGAGCAAAGAAGCTGAAACAACTGGAACGAAACTTAAGTCTAATTTAATTAGCCTTCTGTTTGACTTCAAAGGAACCTCATTTTAAATCAAACCCTCTCATGTGTGTTAACTGTCTAGTCCAACAATTGGAGACTGTTAAAATAATAGTACAAAAAGTTGTACATCTATTATATACAAGGTTTAGATTTTATTATTTTTATAAAATCTAAACCTTATCTAAACCATTATTTTTTATTTATTTATTTCTATACACACAGAAAGTTACTCAAAAGAGCATTTATTTGCTCAGTTTAAACACAGAGTGTAAAATATCAGACTTACTTGGCATCAACAATGTCGTAGAGGTTCTTGAGGAAGTTGGAGTCCAGGTGATTGTACTCGCTGGTCAGTGTGTGGAAGTAAACCATCACATATTCCTTCACTGTGATGTGGTCCATTACATGGATGAAGTACAGTAGGGCCTGAGCAAAGATGGATCAAAATAAACAATAATAAATCATAAATCAGCATGTTAAGTGCCCTCTTCAAATTTATGTTAAAAATATACAAGTTAAGTTGTATTTTCTTTTAAAGTTTTAGTATTTCTGGTGGATGTTGAGAAATTTTAAGATACAACGCCAAATGTTTAGAATATGTCTTCAGGATTTGTGTGCAACCATAACAGAGCAGCACCAACATGTGCACACTAATAAAGTACGTTTGGAGTTTTGTACACAGTCAGTAGAATGTGTGAATACAGATGGACCAGATGGACACATGGAAGAATATGCATTCACACACACACAGACACACATAGATGCATGAAACGTCCACAGACATACATCTACTGAAACAGAGGCAAGTCAGTTCCAAACAGATGAACCATAGAGACATATAAACACAACCATAAAAAGCCAGATAAAAGATGAACATGTGCTCAAGGACACAGAGGTTTTCTCTAGTTTGACTGACTGTAACATCTTTTTGTTACCTTTTCAAGGTCGATAAGCGTGACTGGGATGTTTCGTCCAACCACGACCATCACTGTCCTGCCGCACTTATCCACACCTGGAGACGCACACAATAATAAAGGTCAGACACACAGGTTCATATTAAAAACAGGCCATACCACAGGCAGATAAAAGAGGACTGTTGAGCTGTTTGGTAAATGCAGAGGCTTCATTGCTGCAAGAATATCAGCACCAAAATCAGGGTGTTAATCTCACTCCTTGCTCAATGAATTTCATGCCTTTACGGAGGATCTGGTGTCTTTATTTGAGTGTTAAAACATAATCCTTGTGAAACTTTACTTCTTCATTCATTCTCTTTTTCCGCTCGATTACCTGTGCTCTCGCAGTTTAGTTGATATGGGGAGGAGAGACAAAGTGTAAATGCTTGGCTTTGAAACATAAATCCTGAAAAAAATACATTTAATATAGAGCTGTAATGAGAGTAGTTGATTTACTCATTGGTTTACTCATCCTTCTCAAGCAAAACTGGTAAAAAATGTTTCATATTTAATTTTTTTTTCAATTTTCTCAGTTTTATACATTATAAATCACATTTTGTTTTTTGGACTACCGGCCAGACAAAACAACTAATCTGAAAACATAATCTTGGGCTCTTGGAGCAAATGATGGAATTTTTAAATTATTGTCAGAATAAACAACTATTATTCAAAAATTCTAAAAAAAATAATTGCCAGGTTAATCACATAGGAAAAAAATTGTTAACCGCAGCTGTAATTTAGATAAAATGATATAATGACACAGGCACTTAACGTCCAGTTCATTTTGTTAGTTAATTCAAGTTTCCTGTAAAGGCCTTTCTGTTTAAAGCTCTGAAGCTTGGAGCTCAGTCTGCCTCTCGAGCATTTATTGTTCTGCCACCTTGTAAATCAAAACCTGTCCCCAAAAAGTATGCGACAATATTGCTTTGGAAAAAACTGACAAGTGGTCAACATTAAATCATGGACATATATAAATATATATATATATGTGTGTGTTTGTGTGTAATGATCTTGATTTACTGTACGTTTGTGTGCTGAATGCAATGTGAAAATCTTCTGAGGGCTGTTGTTTTCTTTAAACCATTTTCTTTGGGTGTTGTTTGTGTCCAGTGACCCCAAGTTGCCTTATTTATAGAACACAATACAATACTTCTCTTTCTAAAGAATGGTTATGAAAAGAAAAAAACAATCTCATCGTGTAAAAACCAGCGGTGTGGCAGTGTATTCAGAGCCATGATTTATCACAGCTTTCTTTCTGCTTTAACCGCCCAACTTGAACATAATAGAATACTTCTGTGGTTTTGAGAAAACAGCTTATATATATTTATGTATAAAGCCTTGGAAGTTTTCAAATATCATTTTAGATCTGAGGTCACAGGCCAACATGCCTGTGACCCTCAGCACCATCTCAGATCACTAAGGTCACAAACTGTATAATAACACTGCCTCCTACTGGAAATAACATTTAATTGTGCTTTCTAAGAGCTGCGACAGGGAGAAAGAAGAAGTGTACCCCACCGGTGTTATGTTCTGTTTACCAACACACCACTGCAAAAAGACCACTTCTCTGTTCCTCACACGCACAGTAACACATACCAGTTTGATACAAGGCTTTCAGTGCAGCGATGTCTGACAGATCCTCTGCTCTGGCACGACAAAGCCAGCGATTGTAACTGCAGAAGGGACACACACACAGAAATGGCTTTAATCAAGCTTAAATAAGTTAAACATCTGCAAAAAAACAGCCAATAATACGGATTGATGGCCGCAACTCTAGAAATTTCACTAGAATGTAGAACAAAAGGAAATTAAACTTGGTTCATCTGGGTAAAATTTATGGCAGGAAGGTTATTTGTGGTTTAGAAATTAAAGAGTGTGAGCTGTACGTTTTCCCTCTGTTTTCCAAAAATCCACAATTTGTACTGTTGAATCTTTTTCTTGGTCAAGGAGGAATAATTTTTGCTTTAATGTTATCATGTCATCATTTTTCCACATTTCCTGTCCGTCCTCAATGTCAACTTATGGATAAAGGCAAATATGTCAATACTAGTGTTGGCTTTGGCCGTGTTTTTACTTATTTTGTTATAATTTAGTTTTCATTATGCTAGTTTTAATGGGACACAAATCACCTGATCACAGCTGAATGTATTTTATCCTATGGAAAGTTTGCATTGTTGCAGAGTGTCACAGTTCTGTCAGATCGTGGTTGGATTCTTACTTCCTCAGGTGTTGTTTCTGCATTGCTGCTTCTGACATCTGGCCCTGTAGGATCTGTTTCCGCTGTTTGTCCACATCGCCCTCCATCCGGGCGAAGGCATGATTCCCCACCTGCCCCAGATCTGACTCCAGACTCTCCTCTTCAGAATCATCTGCACAAAAACACAAACACATGATAACTAGTTATTTACTTGTACTTCAATCTGATCAGCTAAAATGGATTCACTATGATAATGGCTAGTTGGATTACATTGATGATGTACATGATTTTGCTTCCTTTTGATCTTTGATTTGACCGTGTTCTTCCCCAAAAGACTCATTGTATTCCCACATCTGTATTGCTGTGCTTACTTGCTGGTCTTTATTTTTTTTTCACTGGCGCTAATTTATCTGCAAGCATGACTTTTTTTTTTTGATTGTGTTTGAGAAAAAAAGCTGCCAGTGAGGTCATAAACTCAAAAGACAGAATTCAGGCTCAGATTCAAATCTGTTTCTCTGCTTATTTTTCTCCAGCCACATGGATGGTCAAATACATGTCCAAGCATTTTAACTACATCCAAACAGACATGTGTGTCTGTCACTGTGTATGTATCAGCCTGTTGTTACTGGGTTTCACTCGCAGGCAGCCTGCTTGCTTTGGATCGACACTATGAAGCCACATCTCGCTTCTTTGAAGCACCATGCCAGCAGACATCAGACTGGAGGTCAATGGAGGCACAGGCTTAATGCAGAAACCACAGTCACTTTCTAACACATGGGCTTGTGATACTTTCACGATCCTCTCCACCAAAACTAACATTTGAACAACGCCTGAGCAAAAAATAGGTTGCTAAACTAAAGAGGTCATACAAAATACAGTTAATGTGAGGGTTTACGGCTTTAAAGGGAATTTGAATTGAAGCTGCCAAATATAAAACTGTCTTTTTATCCTTTTAATTCTTTTATGTTTGTCTTGCTTTTTGTGCAAAACAGTGACAACTATTGTACATGCTGTCATGTTGGTGTTTGTTCTTTCTCAGTTTATTAACAACTACAACAGAAACTATTTAATTTGCATAAAAATGGAGACCAATTAAAACTGAAAATTAACATCAAATGTTTTAGTAAGTTAAGAGGCAATTCTGAGTCTACAAAACATTGTAAATGTGGTTTGATATGGACTGTAAGTTTCTGGAACTCCTCTGGATCAATCTGTATTTTATTTGTTATTTAAACATTAATAAGTTTTAACTGTTTTTCATTTAGGAGCATATGAGAGATAATGCTGACTGTGACATTGCAACATTTCAGTCTGAGGTCTTCCCTGTCTCTTTCTCCCATGTTTTCCAGGCAGATTTTCACTGTATACCTTCTGATAAAAAAAGGAACATAGTATTTATTTATGTGTTTGTTCTGTGATGATTACAGTCTGGTGGGACTGAGCCGATGGAAATTTACATCACTTACGGTCTTGATTGTATACAAACACGAACATATTCTCTTTGCTGGTAACAAGACTTGTTCTACACAACATAAATTATTTTCTCCTTCTTAAATGATACATTTCCACCTTAAACTGAACTCTGGTCAGTTCTGGCCAAGTTGGCACACAGTGGGTTGAAGATATGTTTAGATTTATCACATTTTGGCATTCTTTAATGTTTTAGAGTAAAACTCTCCGGTCAATCTATGCATAACATCCTACTTTTACAATTCCTGTTTGAATCCCTTACTTTCAAAATGTTTAGCTGAAACCTCCTTAACAGATGTAAATGATTTCTTTCATGTCCAAAAACTCCCCAAATAAGGCGGAAGCAGACGTCAGGCCCATATGTTCTGATTAAGATCTGAGCACTACAACATGTTCTCAGAAGTTCATCCAAACTCTATGACCTTTTCACTTTCTGTACTCTAATCTGCGTCATGTTACAGGCTCATATATTTTTTTTACCATTTAATTTTTTTTTTTTTTTTTAATGAAACCTTTAAAGCAATTTGCTACACTGCCCTTGTTACATTAAAATACGTACATAACTGTATGTTAACAAAACAACAGAAATCTAATTTGGAGGCAAATAAAAACATTGTGTCCTTAAATAACCGGTGAGTTCTCGACATATTAAAAAAACACCTGGTCTGTGTCACTCAGGCATGCAGTCTGTCGCCAGCTGAAACACTGTGTAATATGCAGATGATGTTCTTGAGGGATACGCTGAAGGATCCAAGCAACCAAATGTTCCACTGACCCCGTTACAAAATGTCCAGCTACACTCATCCTCTCTGTCATTAAACCAGCTCACTGAGAGGAGAATTTACAGTGTATTTGACAGATTTTTTTTTTTTTCGAAATTAAAACAAAAACACTGTTAACAACAGATACTTCAACTGTTAAAAAATGATTAATCTTTTAAAAACTGCTCTGTCTTTATTATGCAGCTGACACCTTCATTAGCTTTGAAGAGCCTTGAACTGAAATGAAAGTCATCATTGTCTGAGGTAAAAACTGAACTACAGGGGGAAAAAAAATAGTAATCCTAAGAGAAGACAGAAACAGAAATGATTTAAATGTGTGATTGTGCTTGTCTGTTTTTTTGCCGACTCTTCTGGCACATCGTTCGATCTATGACTCTTTTTATTGGAACAAAAAAAGTCTGATTCAAATTTAAAATTTAAATTGCTCAAAAAAAAGAGATTCATACCCTTAAAATTAGATTACTGTTATAAAAGTGAAGCACATTACAAGACCTTTTTCATGCTAGGAAACATTTCATCACGTTGTATAAAAACAAGGGCTTGTGTTTAAACTGCGTACCTGCCAGCATGCCTGGTTTCTCGGTGATGCGGATCTGTCTTTCTGGGACAATCGGTTCACCCTCAGAGTTGCCAATGTCAGCTGGGATGAGAGACAGGCAGGCATTTTCCTCTTCCAGAGAGCGAGGATAATACAGAGGCAGTAATTTCTTGAACACAGGCTGCAAGAACACACATGAGTATTGACATCAGTGTCCAAAAATATGTATGCAGAGGGCAGCAAAAAAGAGCTGGGGGAACTCATAGGTTTATTTTTCATGACAGCCAGCATCTAACCATCTGCTGACTGTACATAAAAGGAAAAAACACAGACTTCAGTCATACAGACCTCCTCTGTGTCAGACACAGCAAACACCACCGCCTCTATGCTGTTTCCATGATTCTCCAGAAACCTGCGCACTGTTCCTACAAACACATGAACACACCATACATATTCAGACATGTCAGAGACTTAAATGTTCAATAGAGAGGATTATTTATTGATCAACTACAATTATAAAATGGCAAAAAGATGAAAAATGTACAGAAATTTAAAATTTCCTACATGATTTCTCCAAATTGCTAGTTCCGATTGCTAGTCTGAAACTGTAAAGCAGTGAATCTATATACTAATAAAACTGAGCCACCCAGTGTTTGGTATTTATAGTGCTGAGGAAGCATTAACAATGAATTTGGATGTTCAAGGTATTGTCTGTGTGTGTGTGTGTGTGTGTGTGTGTGTGTGTGTACTATTGTGTCTTACTTAAAGCGATGTGTGTAGCATCCTCCAGTGGGTAACCTCTCTTTGTTGTGCTCACCACACACATGCCAACAGACGTCATCGACTGCTCTCTGTAAAAAAAAAAGAGAAAAAACTCTCACACGCTGTACAAAACACTGATAGAACACACACCTGACTGGTGAAAGGCTTTCCTTTAACAAACACACACACACACACACACACAAGACAGACAAAACCCTCGGAGCCCCCTCTCAAAATAATTCCACTACACATATCAATGCATACAAAAAGTAAAAGTACTTGTTATTTTCAAAATAATTTGTTTATGCTTGATCATTTCCATTATTAGTAATGATAATTTTCTAATTAACATGATAACATGATTATAAATACAAAATGTTGAATTAAAATAATGTTAATTAAACATTTGACATGAAGAATTTATTATGAATCACGTCCCCTAAAATGTGTCTGTGGTTAATCTGAAACCGGATCTGAAACCTGAAGTATTTAACAGTGGCATAATTAAACAGAGAGTGAAAATATCACAAGTTTCAAGAAAAAAAAACCTATCAATTGCTGGTTGGAGAGGTTGGTAGCTTCTATATTCTGTTCTGTGGTGGAGGCAAACCTATACGTCTGACCTGAGACTGACTTCCTCTGACATTACTATGACAACTTAGATAGTTTATTATGATCAGCAGGTTTCGGGTTTTACCATCAACCACAGAAACAGATGATGCTTCTTTCTGAAGGGTGATTTTGACATGTTAACTCCTGCAGCATTATGGAGAACAATCGAGAGGCTCAGAGTGTCTCTGATCAAATTACTGTTTATTTGTACCAAATAAAGTCAGGCTGAAACATTGTACTTCAAAAAAAAATCACATCTGGGGGGAAAACATGGAAAAAATCTGAAAAACCTGTTGAGACAGCTCAACTCTATGAGAAATGAATGTATTTCACATCACTTATATAACTGTTGCCTCACTCGATTAACACATAATCAAGTGCTGTGTGTCTTTGATTATGTGCGAACTGCCTGGTTCAAGCCTGACCGAAGGCCTACGGGACAGACTGAACGACTGGATTTGACGGTTCTTACGCGGCCAGTTGCATGATGTTCCTGTAGCAGCTGTACAACGAGCTCTCGGCTGCCGTCTTGTACTTGACTTTGTATTTTGGTCCGACTGTGTGGATGATGAACCTCGCTGCCAGGTTGAAGCCTTTGGTCAGTTTCGCCTCCCCTGTCCGACATCCTGCACACGAAAATACAAATAAAACTGATTTATAAAAAAAAAAAAAGGTTTTGACTGTAAATGCAGTTGACCAAGAATTGACTCGTGTATTATTAATAATTAATATTAAGGCTTTTGTAACTGCTGTCTTTTCAAAAGGGAAAGCCAAAATTCCTTTTCTCTTGATATTTTTGATTATTTCGAAACTCTACACAGATAAAACTAAAACTAACTCTCCATGATAAATGACCAATGAAACTGAAGAAGGCCACAAGATGCAGTTGAGAGCTTCGGAAATAATAGTTGTGCTGCTGAGAACTTTATAGTTCACTCAAGTCACTTTCACTCCATTTTTTATGGTGTACACTTTTCCAAAGACAAAATGTACAACTGATGTTTTACATGTGGAGTTTAAGAAAAAATGTTATCTCTGCTTTAACTCAAAACTTTCTTTTTTTTTGCATTTCTTCACATAAGCAGCTGTGGAGCCTTTCTAAAAGAGCAGCTATGGCGGTTATGACCCTTTTTTTTTTATTGGATTCAGCTGATCATCATGTGCCTGGTTGTGTCTGCGTACAACCATCAGTGACTTCACATTCATTTCTAATGTTCTCACTCTGACATTTCTTTCTTCTGCCTCCAGATTCCAGAGTCCCTGGTGTCACCGGGCAGGCATGGAGGTTGGAGTGCCTCTTCCCAGATTTTCCCTGCAACCTACCCTTGAGTTTGAGCAGCTCGTCTCGCAGCTCAGGTCCCGCCAGCTGATGGATGCTGTCGGACACGGGGTTCTTGTCGATTAGCGACTCGTTGCTGGTGTTCACGATGGAGGTGCAGTTCAGCAGGGCCACGTCACCGCAGCTTTTGTGGGAAAAACAAAAGTTGCTTTGTTAAAAAATTCTAAACAGACTTATGTATAAATGATACAGTATGTATAAACATGCCAGCACAAACATATCAAACCCATGTTTTGTGGCTGGTTTTTGTCATACACTTTTTTCGGAAGGGTCACCATGTTACTTTGCTCCTGATGTGCACTCTCAACTTGTTTTATTTAGTATTTCTCTAAATATCACTCTAACTACTTCAGTGTGCACTGCAGTGAATCCCCAGATATCAGCACTAAGGTCATTAAGGTTTTATCTTACCTCCAAACACTGGAAAAGTGATTGTGAGCACACGTTCATCCAAAAGAAACCCTGAACATTTCGACATTAAGCCAAAATAAAATGCTTATTTTATTGCTTCAGTGGACTTATTTCTTCATTCTGAAGCCCTGCAGGGTTTGTCTGGAAAGAACAATGAGGAACTACTTGAGCATGTGTTGAAAGCATTCAGTCACAGGACATGTTGAGCTTCCAGCACAGAGAAGGAAGAGGCTTTTTTCTTAACATCATCCATCTTCGGTTAATAAAAAATGAGTCACAACCCAAAATGGACCAAGCTGCCAGAAACTGTTACTGAGAAACAGACCTCACTGGCAGTCGAAGCCTCTCAGATCCCGTTTTATAGAGTCTTATCTTTATTCCTCTAAAGCTGCAGAGTACAAATTATCTGTGTAATGCAATGTGGCAACGAGAAGGTAAATAGCGAGACAAGCAGAATTCTATATGTTGGGTTAAGTCAACAAAAACATTTCAGTCACTCCCTCCCAAATTTATTTGACAGGAACAAAATTCTTTGCATTTGGCTTGTTTATGAGTCTAATTTAGGGCTGAGCCACATTAAAGTAGAATCTAATATTACTTCATCATCTGCCAAATGTTGTGATAATATATAAAATTTACAATTTAGTTAACCATTTTATTTAAGGAAAAATTCGCAAAACCGTTGATAAAACACCTTGTACTTTCCAGCTATAACTTAAATACAATACAGCCAATTGCCGGCTATAAAAGTGACTGTTTTCAATTTAATCAGAGACGTTGAACTTTCACTGCTGATATACTTCACCAACAGTTCAGATAAAGGACAGTCCTGTTAAATCAAAGATAAAAACTAGGTTACTTCGACGCTTTCATCAACTTTTGTAACAAAGAAAACCTGACTTTGTGAAGGCAGCAACATGACACCAACTGTATCTTTTATTACTACAAAGAACAAAACCATAAAAATAAATATACAAATAAGAGCTTTCAGTCCAGAATTTAAATCCTTGAACTTAAATTAAATTACACACTTTTTAAAGATTTTATATTAAAAACTTCACTCCATCTTGCAGGTTTTTTTGTCTCAAGAAATTACTCATCTGTTTTATCAGCCACATTCACTAGAGAAGGCACGGACTGAAAATGAAACTTAGTAAAAGCCTCGAACAAATGTCAACAGCCAGCGAACGGAAAGAGAGAATTGGGAAGAGGACAAGATAAAAAATATTACGTAGCTGTATTCGGTTTCAGTATTATGGAAAGTTTTACTTTAAGGCATTAAGAGCCTCTCATATTCTCATGTGGTGCAAGTACGAACTCTCTCCCACCCACATTTAAGTAAACGCATGCTGTTTCTCTAACATTTTTTGTTGGGATCCATGGAAATTATGAAATCTTTGTCTGTGCCACCTTTCTAATACTATCCTCTAGAAAAATGATCCTCATGCTGGAGGTCAGCACCCCCTTAAAGATTGGAAGATAAATCTGAGGAGCAGTGAAATAATTAACAGAATAGTAAGAATACAAACCATTCAGAGTCATAAAATTATAACATATCTTCTTTTGTCCTATGAGAGCTGTTAAATTGTTTTTTTTTTTTTCTCTTTTTAAATGTAATTAAGCGCAACTGTCTAACAAGGTTATAAGAGGAACTGTGGTGGTGTTGCTCACCACTCATGGATGTAAACCTGTGATTAAATGGTCAAAAGCTTGGAGGTACCACCACCACTGATGCGGGTCAGCTCTTTCTTGGGCTCTGTTCATGTTAGTGCAGCAGGAATGTGCTCGTTCCTCATGACAGAGAACAGGAGGGCCACTCGAACAACAAGACTTCACAGAGGCCCCGCTGTAAAGTCAGGCTGCAGTCATGTGTTCCTCCACAAAGAGGATTTATGAGGTGATCTGGACTAGTCTGAGCGAGACACAGGCAGCCTCACATATACTGCCAAATCAGCTGCTACTACCTGGTGAGTTTGGCTGCGAGTCTCATCTGATAATACTATCAGATGATAGTGATAACCAAAACACATGCATGGATAGAGTAACAAACACTGTCACAAGCATTTCTATGTCTTTCTCTCTTCAGTTTTGTGTTTGTCTTTGCTCTGTAGCAGCAAATTGCTAAAATCTGGGTTTCTACAGTAAATATATAATATTTAAAATAGCTCTATAACAAAGCTGGCAAATTTCCCTTCAGTCTATACAGGCTGCATTCAGGCTGAGCATCTAAGGATCTGGACCTGGATGTAGACAAAAAACCCCCAAAAACATGCAGTATTTTTGTAAACACCAGGCTGTAAATATAAAGAAGTATGAAGTCCTGTTCCCTTTGACTCAGCTGCTTCGTAAGCCCTCAAAGCCTGAGATTATTTATAGACACAGAGCTCTTATGTCAGTGAAAAATCCAATTTTTAACTACATGTAAAAAAAGAGGAATTAAGGCTTCCTCAAAGTATTTGGTTAAAGGAAAAAACCCACTTCACTAAAACATTACACTTCAGTTGCCCCAATTTTTTATTTTTTGAAGTACAAAACTTCAGTTACTTTTTATTGAGGATTATTAATGACCACGGTATTTACAAGTTAAATCTGGCATCATGTGTTAATCATGCACATTTGATAATATGATCAAATGACACAGCACCTCTTAAATCATTTTATTTCTTTATGTTCTTACTTTTCTTAGTGGGCGGTGGTGATGTAGTTCATCCCTGGTTGTAACAATCCATAAAACGAAGTTCATTACGTGTTATTGTTCCTTTCATACTGATGTGGTACCAGGCTTCCTCTCTGTCACCTTACAACTGTATATTGAGTGTTATTCATTTACTAAAAAGATTCATTGCAAACAAAAACAAAGTTCAAGATGAATTTGTCTGATTATGTAATGCGACTGTGCAAAAGTTTAGGTCACAGTTTCTTTGCTTTGTGTCAGATGAACATGTTGCAAAATGTCTCAAAGAAACAGGATGTCAAAAAAAAAAAAAGAAGTAAACATGAGTATTAGATTTGATTTAGAAATATCTTCTCTGAAAAAACTGAAATGCTCACAGTTCTAATTGGTCATTTCACGCAAATTTCCAAAGTGTAATGGGTGCAAATTAATTCTCCGGTGACTAGGATGTCGAATTAGTTTGCTCATTCATTAGATTGACATCACAAAGGAGATAGTTTGACCTGCACAGGTTTCACTCTGATTGAATCAGGCTGATGTGCTAACCACACTACAGAAGCTTTTACACTTCTTGTCTGAGGATCCCTGCCTGACGGTTTGTTTTTGATTTCATTGGGGTGATATCAATTAGCACGGACCAAAATTCCTTTGGCAAAACTGGATTGATCTCAGAGCAACAAAACAGCTGACTTAGTGCTGAGCAACATCGGCAAGCTGGTGCGACACTTGCTGCGTTTCCAAGCAGAATAAATTAGCAGCCTGGTCACATCAGTTATCCTGTTAAACAGTACAGTAAAATGTGTGTCTGAAGAGATTTGAGGCAGGAAAAGGCACAGCAGAGACAGAATATTGATGGTTTTTGATCAGCACTGCCCAGTTTGACTGTCTGACATGAGTTTTGTGAGCCTGTTGAGTTGTGCTGGTACAACCGACCAGAGCTATGATACATGTAACATGTGACTCTTCCAATCTGAACTGGCAATATTGGGCAGATATAACTGCCCGGCATTAGTTAACAGTTGTGATTGGCCAAAAACAGGCCAGAATGGTTAGGGATCTGTCTGTGTAGGAGGTGGGCCAGACCCATCCGCCAGAATGAATAAATATAAGCTTGGCTGATTGGTCTGGTTCCTCCACAAGATGGAGGAATGGTTTCAACAAAAACAGCCAAAATATCAACATGTACAAATTTAACAGAACCAGCTAAATTATTCGATATCGCCACAGTTGGAGTATCAGTTAAGTTTATAAAACGGTATTTAAATTTAAAACACACCAAAATGTTTAAATAAAAAAAACCCCAGACAAATGGATATTCACCAAACAATCAGCTTTTTCAGCAGGTGGACTCTAAAGAAACACACCTGTGACCTTCTGAAGCTGAGTGAAAACCGTTGTGACTCCAGTTTTCAATATTCATATGATTTAAAAGATTATATTATTGTTAACTAATGGAGAAAATTTTGATGCTGTCCGCCTACATCAAGCCCTTTGCTTACGTAAGTGTCAAAACCTTAAAACTGCAAGTCAGTCAAACTAATACTGATTCTGACAGCGTGAACACATAAAATATTAAAGAGAGCAGATTTTCACCTGATAGGACCAATATGAGGAGGTTGATGTGAGACTTACAAGAGGATGATCTTGCGGTTGATGTCCGGTCTGAAGGGGAAGGGGGAGGGGAAGGTCGGCTGACTGAGCAGGCCGTCGCTCTGGTCTGCTGACGTCTTCTCACCATCCTCATCCAGCTGTTGCTGCCATGCGGAGAGAGTCTGGATGTCCACAAACTGGGAGCGAGCACCCAGAGGATCCATCCCCTCTGCCAATACAGACTGATGCTGAATCTCCAAGCAGGTGAACTGCAGGAGGAGGGGAAGAGAGAGAGAGAGAGAGAGAGAGGCCTCTTTCACACAGCTTGTTCAAGGTAAGAATGTTGCAGCACAATCTTAACAAACTGTTCAATGTAAAATGCAGAAACATGAAATGGGAGTTCAATGTTTTAACGCCTCAAAGCCTGCAGCGCAATAATGATTTGCTATTTATATAAAAGGTTGATCAGGAAGGACAAGTCACACGAGATGCCGAAGCAGTTGTGTTATCAGCCACATCCTTTTTGCTTAATGCTTGCTTAATAAAAGCATGTTGTACTTCCAGTGTTGTTTGGGTCGGTTTGATTAAGCAAAATGGGCGTAAATGTAGGTTCTCTTTAAACCAGCACTGCAGTATCTGTGCGCAAGGGGCTTAAACATGTGTTTAAAAAAAAGTCAGTTATATTTGTCAATCTTCACATAACAAATCAGAAATGTGCCTCAAAGGACTTTTTTATGAGTTGTGTCAGTGGTGTTGAGCTCTGCTACGACTGAAGTTCTTCCAAGGATTTCACAGTGGAGAAGCACTAATCAATTGACCCATTAGTCCAATGAAAACTGATAAGATATGCATCTACATTTGATTTATTTTCATAATTTATTAATCTACCAAATGTTTTCTCAGTAATCAGTTTGTCTGTGAAATGTAAGAAAATAAATTGTCATGAATTGTCCAAAACTCAAAGACATTCAGTTTGATATCAAAGTCAACAGCGTAAAGCAGAGTATGTTTGGTCTGTTTACTGTTGGATTTTGCAATTTACAGTGTCAGGTCTTTATTTGATCCATTTATCTCTCCAGTTTTTCATGAAGCAAAAAAAAAATCTCACTGGTTCCAGTTTCTCACACAGTGTATTGTTTTTTTTTTTTCAGATCAAAACTGATAATGAAAATAAGTGTCAGTTTCAAGCCTAAATGAAACAAAGCCTTCCTTTTTGAGTTGTTTCACTTATAGTTACATGTATAGAGGAAATATAATATTTTACTTCCTTTGCTCTAATCATGTATTGCTTTATTTTTCCACACTTAATGATGTGCTTATTTAAGGAATCCATTCTTGAAGAGGCTGGCCTAGAAGCACTGTGACCTCACAAATAGTACACAAACCAATCATGGCTCAATACTCAGCCTCCACAACTGTGATGCTGATTCACAAACACTGAAAATGAACTTTATAGTAATTCGCATTCAGGCTGACCGCAAATGTTTGAAGGGGTACACTGAATTTTTAACATACCAAAAATTCAAAAGTTCTTGGAGTCAAAAGTAAGGTCTTCAAATTCAGTTTTTTCTAAAAGTCCAAAATTCAAAGATATTCAATCCATAATGATATTAAACAGTGATAAAATTTTCCATTGAGAAGCTGGAACCAGTTAACATACATATTTGATGTGATTTTGCTTGATAAAATGCTTGAATGACCAAACAACCATAAAAACTGATTTATTTTCTGTCACTGTTTCATCTCCAGATGTTTTCCTTAAGTGACAGTGTGTGTGCCACATTTTGAAGTCCTAAGTAAAGACTTTTTTAAAATGCTGTTTCAAAGACCTGTCTTAGTTTGAAAAGAAGAGAGTTTCAGAGGGAACTCTGAGTTCTTGTTGTCATGAAACATGAAATTGGTCCAATCAGCCACAGATCAAGGAAAAATACTGGTTGTACTGCTTTTTTTAAACATAATTCAAGACCAATTTTTTGTATGAGGTTATTTATTAAAATCAAGTGCCTTTCACTCTTTTGGCTTCATCATTGAAATTTGAATATCTTGGGTTTTAAACTGCTGGTTGAGCAGAAAGTATTGAAACAATTATTTGATCTAAAGTAAATTTATCACCAACTATCAACATTTTATAAATTTAATTGTTAAAATCAATCAAGTAAATATGCCAAACATTTACTCAAGTTGAGTTTTGAGGATCAAGTTCCTCAAAAGAGATGTTTTCTCCTGTTTCTCTGCCTTGAATCAGCTGATTATCATTGAGTTTGAGGTCCTTTCAAAGGAAACAATAGACTTACAGAGCTTCAAATAAAACAAGGTGTCTCAAGACAGTTTAAATATGGAGCAGATCTAGACAACCCTATTTACAAAGACTCCACATTTGACAGTAATCTCGAATAAGCAAGCACTTAGATAACTTGATCACTACTTTAGCCCTATTCTGGCTTTAAGATGAGGAAAGCATCCCGCCTTCCTTAAAAACATTAGATTTTTATTTATACTGGTTGCTTTAATGACAACCGTGACATGGATTTCAAGGCAACAGCTGCATATCATTATATAAATCAAGACAGGAGGGAGAAAGTAAGAGGCAACGCTGGTCTTTAGTAACAGTAACTAATGTCAATAATGATTTTTTTGACAGCGAAACTCCTTTAATTTCCTAAAAATATTAATGAAATTCACCAAGAGGAATATTTCCTTTATAAATCGGTGTGGGCTGTATTTTGGTCGGACAGAGTCTGTCTAAACTACAAAATCAGCACTTAACGTTACCTACCTAGCCAGTTGTGTTTCCTGCAGGCAGAGGTGATGTTCAAGCCAAACAAATTGAAGATTTATCGATTAATCTTGATATGACAGTTTACAGACTCAAGAAATATTGTTATTCTTCGGAGTTCTCATAGTAGCGAGCAAATTAATCGGATAAATCAATTGAAAAAGAAAGTTAACCTGGTTTACACATTTTAGCCAGTATGCTAGGTGGTTAGTGCTGCAACGTCATGGCAGCGTCAGTTAAGAGAACAACATCCGGTTACGACTTTCAAAACAAATTTCCAACTTAGGCATCGATATAAAGATGTTCAGTTAATTGGACAAACTGAACTTACTGAAATCTATTAAATATATTTTTTTAATCTAAGGGTCTTGAAGGGCTCGCGGGTCAAAATTTCTCTCAACAGTTTCTCAAACAAGACACACAGAAAATTGATATCTTTATTAAGTGTTTTACACACACCAGTACTACTAGTTTGTACCCGATTGATAAAATTCAGTAATCATTTGCCTTTTTTGTCGAAACTGTTGTAGAGGAATTACTGATGTTTTGCGAATGTTTTTTTTTTTTACCCACAAAGGCAGACATATAAGATGACACAAATCATATCACGTTGTTATCGCAAGTTTATTTTTTTTGTTTTGTTTTGTTTTTTGTTTAGTTGTTTTTTGGCTTGCCCTTTCACCGTCGCAATGGTTCTTAAGTCATGCCATGATATCAAAATCATTAAAGCTTTTATTTTGTATGGGCAATGACAGCAAAATTGCGGCACTTTTCCTGTTATTTATGTTTAACTTTACGCATTTTATCGCCTCCTGTATCCTAATCAGCTGACTAATACGCGAAAAAACACTTCCGCTGTGGTACTTCGAGGACCTGTGAAAAAGTCAACACATTTTTGTAAATCACAAAACTAACGACAGCAAGCCAAACATGTTAGACAGCAATAATAGTACAGTAACAGAAGTAATAATGTCACTTGCTACAAAATGGGAGGATTGTTTAAAAACCGAAACGGCTCAATAAAGTGTGAGGATTGTCAAATTTTCGGTGATTTTGTTGTGCTTCTAGGAGCTCAGACAAAAGCAACAGAGAAAAAAAACGATCAAAGACAAAAACCGATAAGCTGTTTTTTTATTAAATATATATACAATTGTGAACAATTCTGCTCATGTTTAGATTTTAAAAAAATGTTACACCTTCTTGTAACCTCCTTGTATTTCCACAGTAATATATTTTCTATTATAGTTTATGTCAATATGTGATCGATTGGTTGAGTCTGAAACGGCAGCACAGGGAGCACAACACAAGTGTAGCTAGCAGCAGCGTTTCAGAGGTAAGAGAAGAAACTAACAGGATATAAAATGTTTTGTACCGAAAAAAGAACTTTTAACTTAAAACAAAGCGTATAAAGACATAATCCTACATTCTGTGAGATTTTAGCATGTACATATACTCTAGAAACTTCACCACGTGGGTTCAAGACAACCGGTGTGCCTTCGTTAGGTGTACTTGATTCGTTGTCCGGTGTTGTGGGGCGGACGGAGTTTGAGGCGGAATTAGTTCATTTTTAAGTCAAAAGCTCTTAACCACGACATCCGGGATGTTGTAAATAACAAATCAAACGCTCCTCTTATTAAGGCTAACATGCTAAACTTTGCCAGAAATGTACAAACAACTGATCTATATGTTAATTAAGGACTGAAATAAAGCTGGACATATAGTATTTGTCGTGTTAACCGTTGAAAATAGCATGAAACTATATAGTCTTGTTCTCGACCACCACCAACAAGTTACAAATCGTTATAAAGTATGCATACAGATATTACTTTTAATGTCATATCAGAAACATAAGTCTGTCACATATTAAATCTGTAGTGCTTTAAGCTTTTGTGTCGTGAGGCGTTTTAATATACATTATAACATTATACAATATAACATTATAACTCCAATGACGCGCGATATTAGGATAGATGACGCTAAACGAATACAGTAGTTATCAACATAGAAATAAAAAGCACACTGCAGTGATCACTGCTTAATACTTAACTAAGTTTTTAAAGTACAATAGTAAAAATACAGTAAATAAGAAAAATCATTATTTTCAATGTAGGTACACTTTTAAACTAAAGGTATGGGGATACTTTTGTGTAGTTCAGTTCTGGGTTTGTGTTTCATGATTTGGTCAAGACCTCAGCTTCCAATTATGTGGAAAGTTGTTCCCTTAAGTAGGATGAGTTTACTATGTATATTTCTTTTTCTATGCTATGAATAATGTGAAAAATCAGTCATATCTGTGTTCTTTTGTAACAGGATTCTTCATCACCTTAGGCTGCAGGTCATGGGGTTGACCAAGCAGTATCTGCGCTATGTTGCCAGCGCAGTGTTTGGAGTTATCGGAAGTCAAAAAGCCAACATTGCATATGTGACCCTGAGAGGCGGAGAGAGGGGTCGATATGTTGCCGTGGCTGCATGTGAACACGTTTTCATCTGGGATGTGCGAAAAGGAGAGAAGGTGAGATTGAGAGGTGGACAGCAGAGGAGGACAGATCCAGGTTTTTCCCACAGTTAATGTTTGTGACAACTTCATAAACTCCAGTCATTACTAGACTTCATCCAGTGTCTGTCTCTTTGTCCAGGTCCTGATTCTGCAGGGCCAGAAACATGAAGTGACCTTCCTCCGCCCCTCACCTGATGGAATCCATATCGCTGTGGGTTATGAAGATGGTGCCGTGCGAATCTTCAGCTTGCTGAATGGTGAGAGTAACGTCTCCTTCAATGGCCACAAGTCTGCTGTCAGTGTCATGCACTACGACACGCTGGGAGCTCGGCTAGTCACTGGTTCCAAGGTAAGTCGAGTTTCAGTTTTGTTTCATCATGGCTTTTGTTGCTCAGAGGTCCTAAAACTGTGTTTTTTTGTGGATGAAAGACACAGAAAAAGCTACCTTTTGTTAAAGAAACCCTGTGTATGCATTTGCAGGGCACCTGTCTGGATTCTGGGCGACTAGTTTGTTCTCTCTCTGTTATATTGTGTTCGACTTATCATTGCCTTTTCCTTTCCCTTCAGGACACAGATGTGATTGTATGGGACATCATCAATGAGTGTGGACTGTACAGACTGAGAGGACATAAAGACGTCATCACACAGGCCTTGTTCCTCAAGGACAGGAACCTTCTGGTCACCAGGTATGACACCTTTTACCTGAAGCCATGTTGACTGATTCATTTTTTAAACATGGTTCCTCATTTAGAACACAAGTGAATATTTAAAAGTAAACTGAACACAAAGATAAAAAATATTAATTAATTTACAGTACGCCTCGTTGCCCAGACTGTCTTTCAAATAACTGCAGGGTTAAAGTAGCTTGTTGTTAATTTCATTGGTTCAGCCCTCACCAGATTCAGATTTCTGCCTTTAGAAAGTCCTGTTTCAGAGTAAATATTTTCCAACTATTATTACAGTTTAAGGAGAACCAACCATGCACAGTTGTACACACACAGACAGACACACTCACACACTCAGTAAGGCAAGCCATGAAGTATGTGACAAGTTATAGTTAATGGGACAGTATTTAGCCAGTGGGCTGGAACATTTAACCTGCTCAGGTTTAACTGTGGGAAGGTTGGGGTTGTTAACTCTGATCATTGAAACCGGTGTTAAACTATGCTGGTAAATAAGCTGGGTTTAAGTCGAGATAGTGTTAACTTATTCAGAGTTTGTTTGTGTTTTTTTTTTGTTTGAAAATTCTGGCATCAGTTTTTTCATCATGACTCAGTCTCTGTACATTTTTCCAAGAAGATGATAAAGTGAGAATATTAGGAGATAAATGTGAACAGCAGAATCTAACACCATGGCTGCAAACAAAGCCAGTTGACAACCCTTTGCATTAACATTAGAGTGTTCCTGTCCTATATTCTTTAATTGTCAAATGGACTCTTCTTTTATACTAAAACACTAAGATGTGAAATTTAATCGCATAATAGGCCCATTTTAGAAAAAAACATTGTGGTGCTGAGGGAGAGGAGTAATATGCTGAGAAAAAAAGTGTAGATTATCTGAGATTTAAGTGTTAAATTGACAAGAATAAAAATCACAAATTTACAAGACATCATAGTCGTAAATTTACCAGAGAAACACCCTGAAAAATGTGTTTTTTGTCAAGAAAACACATTGTTTCACTTTAAAAGTTGGATCAACATCATCACCCTGCAGTATTTTGCCTGCAGTGGATGATCTTATCAAATTAGAATTTGCAAACTTATTAAACCAGAAGGAAATACATTTTAGCCACAATCATCATTTTGTCATGAGCATCTAAACTTTAAAGACACAATACCATGTTTTAGGCTTATTCACAAGAAATGTAACACATTGTGTCTGTCTGCGTGCTCTGCTGCTGCTCAGCTCCAAGGACAGTTTTGTGAAGTGGTGGGACCTCAACACACAGCACTGCTTCAAGACCATGGTGGGCCACCGCAGTGAGGTAAGGCGCCTCTCACTCCAGAGATCAACAGGTCTGGACTGCTGACTCCAAGTACAAAACACAGGAGACAATCCGTCTCAATGAAAAACACCAGCTGTTCAAGGAAACTTCCCCTTTTCTAATGAAAGAAGCTCCTGGTTACTAAACACATGT
Source organism: Acanthurus leucopareius (assembly GCA_029814765.1). Taxonomy (NCBI): domain Eukaryota; kingdom Metazoa; phylum Chordata; class Actinopteri; order Acanthuriformes; family Acanthuridae; genus Acanthurus; species Acanthurus leucopareius. Next base: position 1,294,749 of record JAQMCX010000011.1, on the reverse strand, counting down.
AAACAAACCCGGTGTGATCAGTTAACTCACAGCGGGTTTCACTCGTCACACTCTCGGTTTTCTGTACCTTTGACATTTCAGTTCTGCTGCTGTCAAGAGCAGAGTTAAATCATCAAAAGGTCAAATTAAATGGAGGCTGGTATTCAGGCAGCCATGACTGCTCTTTAAGAAACAACGTTCTGTTTGTCAGCAAGACTTCATGCTCTGTGTTAAAGCTTTAAAGAGGACAGAAGCCTGAAAAAGTGTCCTTTTTTTACATGAGTATATTAATGCATATTTATTGGTTTAAGTTTGTAATGAGAAAGGGAGGATATTTGTTGTATTGCAGCACTGTATATTTAACTATGCTATGTTTCTGTGGTCTGTGTCACTGACACCAAAGAACAACAGTCCATTTGATCAGAATATTTTCTCACACTTGATATTGTTCTACCTGGATGAAGGATATGAATCTATGTGACAGTGTTTCTTTTTCTGTGTGTGTGTGTGTGTGTGTGTGTGTGTGTTTGTGTTTGTGTGTGTGTGTGTGTGTGTTAGGTGTGGGGCATGGTGCTGCTGAACCAGGAAAACAGGCTGTTAACAGGCTCAGCAGACAGTGAACTTCGAGCCTGGGACATCAGCTACCTGCAGGAGGTGAGAAAGAGCACAGCTTTGTTTTCAGTACATAACAGCTTCCCTGCTGCCTGCTGCCTGTGACAGAGAGAACTGTTTGAGTAGAGAAACTATTTGTGGAGTTTTTGAGCTATTTTGCCTCCAAAACATGTTGTTTCAAACTAATGGTAAGGAAACAAATGTATGCTCTTTACATTTTTGCAAATTAGCATACATTTGGTAATATGCTTCTTGTAATTTCTCAGCCTCAGTTGGTGAATGTGAACGTAATTCATGTGCAGTTTTAAGAACACTAAAATCATCAGAAACATGTTTTTTACTGAGTGGCTGGCTGTGAGGGAATTAAAAAAGAAAGCAATACGTTCTCAGCACAAAATCTGTTTCCTCAATGAAACTAATGATGTTGTTTCAGTTATTGTTAAGGTGCCTGTCTGTCTGCTTCTCTATCCGTCTGTTTGCCTGCTCAGGAAAGAGCTGAAGGTGAGCCCAAAGTGAAGAAGGGCAAAACTCTGCTGGATGATGATGATGATGACGATGGCAATGAGGAAGGTGTGGGTGAAAGTCCTGAAGAGGTAATGGAGAAGTCAGCAATAATAATATTGTTGTGAGAAAATACAACTATGACCTGAACACTATATTAACAAACTATACCAATGCAATACATACACACTTTTATTCCATATCGCATGTGTGTTTGAGTGATAAAGACTGTATCTCTGCATCATTAGAGGGAGATTTATGTAAAAGAGGGTCAATGAGGGTTTAAATATATTTTATTAATTGTGCCTTTACAAGCCTCACACTTATGATTGTGTTTCTTTTAGGCTGTTGTGCTGAAGAAACTATTTTTCAGCTTTCCAACAACAGCCGTGCAGCTTCTTGACCTCAAATTAATCTCTTCTGCTTTCACTTGATGTTAAACTCTGTGAACTCTTCTCCTCTCTCAGCGGATCTTGAGTTGTAAGAAAGTTGGCTCTATCCTGAGAGAAGCCAGAGACCGAGTCATCTCACTCACAACGGACACCAAGGCCAGAGTCATCGCCTGCCACGTGAGTGTTGCAGCGTCCTCAGATTCCCTCTGAAAGATCATTAGATGTCTGGATTGCCGAGTGCGAAGGATGTGAGGGTTCTTTCAGGAATCACACAAAGATTTCTTTGCCTAAACTAAATATAAACAGTGTCAAGATACTGAGAGAATGTTTTTTAGTTCATGAACGTTCCTCGTGGTGGGTATAGAAATGACATCATAGTCGCAATAAAGCACCAATAAAGCTCACTTATATTCAACATTTGTTAAGAGCCAGTTTACAGTCTCAGGTAGGATCTCTGAAAGTACACTGTAGCCATTTTAGATAGTTTCTAATCCCCAGTGGACTGTATTTCTTCTGCAGTTTTAGCCACTCCCAGAGTGAAATGATCATAACAGAATGCAGACACGGTTGAAATCAGTGGTGTATTAAATTGGCATTTAAAACAGCAGAGAAACGTGTGCAAGCTTTCAATAGAAGACACCTGCAACCATTTAGTCACAATCACACAGCTGTTAGCTCGAAACATCCGCAAAGTTTAACTGCTTATATGTGTCCCGATCAACTCACAGACTGTATTTTGCAGTAACGGTTTGTTTTATCAATTAAATACATAATAAATTGGAAGGGAAGTCTAACATGGCTTCAACTTCACCCACCTCTTGTGTTAGTTATATAAATATAACTAACACTAACTAACTAATATATATATGAGAGATTTTTACATTTTTATGCGGTAATTTAACAACTGCAATTAACTGCAATTAGTGCGCTCATGTTATCTTTTTTTTTTGTTGCAAAATTTTAAATATTGATTCTGTGTTAATGGTATACATATCTCTCTCCCCCTCCTTCAGGGCAATGATTCGGTCCTGGAGCTCTTTACTGTGCTGTCAGAGGAGGAAGTGCAGAAGAAAATGACAAAAAAGTTGAAGAAAGCAAAGAAGAAGGCAGCCAAGTAAGCTGAGGAAACACCATCATTTCTGCTACACTGCTGCTACAACCAGTATTCATACTGATAACAATGCTGGACTCTTACTACTCCTACATCTCCAAACACGACTACTATAACTTATGCTGCTACCACTAATAACAACTTTTCATTTATTTACTTTTGTGTCTTTTACAGACTCTGTGTCTGTGCTGCCTCTGCATACGCAGTTAACTTTTGCATCCCCTCTGCGATTTTTGATAATGTTGTATTCTAGCCAGTTCTGTATCTCAGCTGTGAGGTTTTGATATCTGCGTGCTGAAGCTTGTTGTGCTGCTGTCCCCTGCTGTAGAGCTCAGGAAGATGCAGGCGAGGAGGCAGCGGAGCCGGTGGTGGAGAGGATGCTGAAGGATGAGATCATCAGACTGACCAACATTAAGGCCTCTGCCAAGATCAGGTGAGTGTGGAGCCAAACATGACCGTGACTCAGAGGTTAGAGAGGTGAGCTGATGTCGAGAACAAACACCGAACTTCCAGCACATCAAAGCTCATGAGGTCATCCAGACTGAACTTCCAAAACACTGATGTTAACTCCTCCTCACACACTCCTCCTCCATCCTCTCTCAGATGGGTGGAATGCCTGTCATGTGCAGGTGGTGAGCTGAAGGTGGCGCTGCTGCTTCAGAACAACACCGTTGAGACCTACAGCCTGAAGACCTCAGACAAGACCCCCACAGCCAATAAGACGGCTCGCCTCACGCTCGGAGGCCACCGCACCGACGTCCGCACGCTGGCCTTCAGCTCGGACAACCTGGCCATCCTGTCGGCTTCCGGCGACACCGTTAAAGTCTGGAACAGGTGAAGCAGCTTCACTCGTAGCAAGTCTCACAAATGTCTCTCAGGTCTCACGGTGGCGATCTAACAGGAAGTCCTGTCTGCTGTTCCAGGTCAACTCTGCAGGTGATTCGCACCATGGCCTGTGAATACGCCCTGTGCTCCCTCTTTGTGCCTGGAGACAGACAGATTATTCTGGGAACAAAGGTAGTAAGACACACACACACACACACACACGCACACACACACACACACACACACACACACTCCAGCTAATTAGCGACATGGTTAATGTGAAAATTTTTTTAGGTTTTTAAAGCCAATTTATGATACTCTTTTTTTTCAGCGTAGGTAAAGTTTTGATAAATTTTTAATACCTGAAAATTCCATCTTTTGTTGCTGTTTAGCTCTCAGTTTTTTTTTTTTTATTTTAAAGTTTTGGTGAAGAAGTTCTATTGGATGAGAGGACAGGGATAATAGTGTTACCATAGACATTTAGAGCGGTTAAGAAAAATTTTCTTTAGTTAATGTTTCGGGTTCAGTGAGTTTTCTTGTTTTCCTGTCAGAGCGGGAAGCTGCAGATCTTTGAATTGGCCTCAGGAAGCCTCCTGGAGACTGTGGATGCCCATAACGGAGCCCTGTGGTCCCTGTGCCTCGCTCCATACCAGGTAAACATGACAACACTCTGCTTCTCCTTCTGTCTGTCTGTCACAACCATCCTACCCTTTTTTTTTTTTTTTTTTTAACAAATTTCTTACCATGTCATACACTGACTTTAATTGGATTTCAGAAAGAGCTGAGTTTTATGTGCTTTTTCATTCTTTATGAATGTGTGCACATGGATGTTTTTGTTTTGTTTCCTGTAGAGGGGGATTATAACAGGAAGTGCAGATAAGACAGTGAAGTTTTGGGAGTTTGAACTCGTAAAGGACCAAGGGACCGGCCAGAAGTAAGTCACCACCTCAGTCAATGTTCACATTTCATTTTACAATCTCAGGTCATCTCAAACCACTTATAAGCATGATCTTAGGACATGTCTCATTTATATTATAATATTAAATTACATTGTGAATGTGTGACTGTTTTTGTGTGTGTTATATAGGAGGCTGACGCTGAAACACACACGCACTCTGCAGTTGGAGGAAGACGTTCTGTGTGTGAAGTTTTCTCCTGACCACAGACTGCTGGCCGTCTCATTGTTGGACTGCACTGTAAAGATCTTCTACACAGACACACTGAAGGTACATCACACACACACAAACCATCACAACTTTAAAAAATAGACTCATCACATATTCAGCATATAATGTCTTCACTCATAGTTTCACAGATTCTGTTCACAACAACATTTCTAACAACGTTCTTCCCTCTTGCTTCTTCAGTTCTTCTTGTCTCTGTATGGACACAAGCTGCCTGTACTCTGTCTGGACATCTCACATGTGAGTACCTTCAGGCCGAAAAAAATGCTAAAACTACGAGGTGTGATCAAAAACTTGCAGCACTACATCTATTAAAAGCAAATACTGTGAGTGATATAAATCTGGCCCCCATCCCCTTCAAGAGAGACCTCCTGTATCAGTCAGTCTTTCACTTTGCATCAAAACAACATCACTTCTGCTTCAACTCAATTCTGGGAAACAAAGAAGTTGCAGGAAGCCAGTCAGCATCGTTCCCATCATGCCACACACACCTCAGAATGCACATAATATAACAGTAGTACTCTGCGTTAACAAGTTCACGGGCTCTTTCATAGTAAAAACTGCAGTTTGGGCTGTGGCTTGAAGCTGTAAACACAACTCTCGTCACTGGTGATGATCCTCGACATGAAGTCTGGATCATCTCAGGCCTGTTGATGAAGGAGGAACAACACTGCTTACTCTCGAGACTCAGGAAAACAAAAATATGCATCTATTAGTAATCCAAAAACAAGTGTGACTCTTTTGAAATGATGATCAAGCAGTGTAACTTGAAACACTCATTCATGAGAGTTTTTGCTTGCACGCTGCACATCACAGTTAATGAGAAGCATGAAACATGAACAGTCTTGGAACTTTTTGATTGCACCTCTTATTACCTGCTTTCATGCTTCAGTAATAGAGGTGATGATATAATTTTTTTTTTTTTTTGCATGATGATAACAGTTAACTGTAAAGTTGTCTCACCTCCAGCTGTGTGTTTGGCTTGTTTCGTCTCAGTGTCAGTAAACCTGACAGAAACAAATGTAAATTGCGAGGTAACGTAGTAAAGTTCATTCAAGTGTTAATTAGCAGCTGGATCTTCATCAGTTTCAGCTCATTTTGTTGACATCCCAGCTGGACTGAAGGTCTCATGTGTTCCTTGCTTCTTTGTTTTAAATACAATGGAGTCATAGTCTCCACTTGGTGACGGCCATCATTACATCACTCTGTGTAATCGACTCGGCCTCTCGTAAATGTTACGTGGACCTTCGCCGCTGCCTCTCACACTCTGATCCCGTGTCTCTGTGAATCAGGACAGCACGCTTATCGCCACCGGATCTGCTGACAGAAACGTGAAGATCTGGGGTTTGGACTTCGGAGACTGTCACCGCTCCATGTTCGCTCACGACGACAGGTAACACCCAGCAACTCACACACACACATAAATACACACACCAGTGGTTAATGTATCCCCCCGGAGCAGGAACAGTTTGTATCAAATATGTGGCGGTGAAATCACTTTCTGGGCTGCGGAGTTTTAAGCTCTGACCTCATGTGTTGTGGTCAGGGCCTGTGATCCGCGTCCTGTTGACTCAGGCTGCCCTGTGACTTCACACCAGCTGCTCTTTCATCTCACCGCTCATCTGTTTTCTTAACCATCTCAGTCTTTTTGTTCCTGGAGTTTTTTCACCTTTTCTTTTTGCCTTATTTCAGCCTTTCTGTGTTAATTTAGTTATCTTATGATTCTTTTTGCTCTATTTCTTGCTTGTGAGCTTATTTTATTTCCTTCTCTCTTGTTCTGCCTTATAATTGCTTCCTGCTTCTCTTTGTTCCTCCTGAGTTATTGCTGAGTTTCTGTCTTTCTGTCTTTTGTCACTCTTCTCTACTCTCCAGCTTTGGATTTATTTTTTATTCAAGCTTTTCACTTGGCTGACCTTCTCTCTCTTCCCTCACTCTGTTCATTCCCTACAGTGTCATGTTCCTCCAGTTTGTCCCCAAGACTCATCTGTTCTTCACAGCTGGGAAAGACAAGAAGATCAAACAGTGGGACGCTGACAAGTTTGAGCACATCCAGACACTCGAGGTGAATCTCTTCTCCATAACTTTGATATTCTGGGTCAAGTGGATCAATCCAAGAGTCTTTTACACCTCAAAATGCTGAAATTCAATACTGACCAAAGCTTATTCATCACCTGTAAACCTGATTTGACGCCTTACAGGGCCATCATCGGGAGGTTTGGTGTATGAGCATCAGTCCAAACGGCGACCACCTTGTCACATCGTCCCACGACAAATCACTGCGCCTGTGGGAGAGGACCAGGGAGCCAATCATCCTTGAGGAGGAACGAGAGATGGTGAGATGGATGACAAGGTTGACACGCACACTTTGACAACACACATTGTCTTTGTGTCTCTAAACGATGCTGTTTTGCTTTTGACAGGAGCGAGAGGCAGAGTTTGAGGAGAGCATGGCCAAAGGAGATGTGCCTGTGGTGAGCATTCAATATCACATCTTTATCCTTAGAGCTTCACACTGTCCTGTTTCAAGCTACCTGCTTTTACCTACGATAACTAATGAGTCTTCAGTCAAAACTTGTAGTTTTTCTCCAGACACATTCTGTTTGTATTTTGCAAGTATGTAAAAATACTCTGTCATGAATAATATTTTGTTTACATAATTTTGCTGCAGAAATAGTAAAGAAAAGCTCTGAAAAGTGTCTGAAAGCCCATAAACTCCTTCTTCTTTATTGAAAAATAAACCAGTCAAAGTCATTGTGCTTCACCAAACCACCGAACTCTGCAGCAGTAAGATATAGTAAAGATTTAACATTTTAAGGGATACAAACATAATTAACTTGGTCAAATAACTGCGGTGAAGGATGTTCGAATCTCCACTTGGGCAGCCTGTTTATGTCAAAGCAAAATCCTGTTCTGCTGTTGTGTTTGATGGATGTTAACCGGATTTGTTCACAGGTGCCTGGAGAGACTCAAGGAGAAGCAGCACCAGCCGGCAAGAAGACAGTGGAGACAGTCAAAGCTGTGAGTCGCCTTCACCTCTTGGATCATGGATTTATTCTCATCCTTTTAGCTCTTGTTACATCCTGCATGTGTCACCAGTTGGGTGTGAGTGTTTAGATCAAGTTTTTTTGTTGATGTCACTGACATCAAAGTACGTGTGTGATTGGCCAGCACCCATGGGACACTCAGACCTTTGACTTTGACATTTTGTCTTCATGGGCTACAAAAGCTTTGAAATAGCAAGTTCTTAATGTCACTGCTGATGTGTTTTGCTGTTGTGTGATTTCCCTGCAGGCAGAGCGAATCATGGAGGCTCTGGAACTCTACAAGGAGGAAAACAGGAAGATGGAGGAGCATAAATATGCTTGTGTGCATGCAGGCAAAGAGGTAGAGACACGATCCAGTATTCTTTTTTTTTTTTAAACAACCTCTTTTGTGCTCATCATCCAGGAATTTAGTGTGATGCATAAAATCATACAGTTTTAACAACGCTTGGGAGACGCTGAGCTGCGTCCAGCAGCCGCAGCTGCACAGATAAAAATCACAGCTTGATAAAACATTTAAATATTTTTACATTTATTCTTGTTATTTTTGCACGTGGGATTAAAGCCATCATTCAGCAGATATATTTGTCATCTAGTTGATGTTTTTTCACAGCTTCCTCCACCAAAACCCAATCCTATCCTCGTGGCCTTTGGAAATGTTTCAGTAAGTCAATTAATGATGAATGACATTAGCATCACATTCAGTAACTTAACATTAATATCAGTAATAAACCTTAATATAATGTTGCCTGGTTCTTTTTGGCTGGGTGTCACTTACTCTGTCTCTGTTCTTCTCTCAGCCGTCCCGCTACGTTTTAGATGTCATAAGGAAGGTCAGATCGAGGTAAGATGGCAACCGACGTCATATCTCACTTGAATTTCACCCATAAACTCATTCACCATCTGCAGCGCTCTGTGCATATTAACAGCCTGTGGGATTTTGTCTTTTCCTCTGTGTGCATTGTGATCACCAGTGAGCTGGAGGTTTCTCTGCTGGTGTTGCCGTTCCCTTACGTCCCCGAGCTGCTGACGCTGTTCAACGGCTACATCCAGCAGGGCCTGGAGGTGGAGCTGGTCTGCCGCTGCCTTTTCTTCCTCCTCAAGTGAGAATTTCAGCAACACCTCGCAATATATGTGACAAACAAGAAAACTGTTTACTCTTAATCTTCAAGCTAATTTTTATCCACTTGCTCACATTTGATTACGAGGCTAATTTGCCATTGAATGCACAGCCAACAGTGTTTATGTGAGGAATGACTACGACTGAAAAATTGTCTTATTTTCAGATTTAGAATAACTAAATGATTAAAGAAGATCCTCAAACTATGGATAATTGAACCAGATGAAATTATGTCTGTCAATAAATAGCTGTCCTTGTTGACACAGAGAGGTGACCTTAAACTTACACGTTTGATTAAATATTTAAGAGTAAAAGGACAGAAATATGGTTTTGTAAATAATTAAAAGGACATGTTTTTCATCTTGTCTGTGACCTTTCTGAAGAAGATCAAATCTGTGTAAATGTACATCTGCAAAGCTGCTGTAGCTTGTTCTGGTGTTATAGCTGAGGGCCGGGTTGACTTTGTGGTTTGTTTGTTTGTTTGCAGGATCCATTTTGGTCAGATCTCTAGTAACCAGATGCTGCTGTCAGTCATAAACGAGCTACGGACCAATACTCTCTCAAAAGTGCGAGAAATCAGAGTAAGTAACATTTTGAAAAGAAAATTTGATCACAAAACAAAAAGCTGTGTGTTGAGAGTTTTTTCTTCATCACGTTGTTGCTTTTCCTCCTCATCGCATCTTCCTCTTTGTCTCAGGACGTGATGGGCTTCAACAGCGCAGCGCTTCAGTTCCTGCAGCGGGAGATCGAGAGCAAAGAGGATGTGATGTTCTTTGCCGAAGCTACAGGCCAACTGAAGGAGAAGAACAAGAGGAGGAGAAAGAGAGAGAAAGCCATCCTGACCATCGCTTAAATCATAATGAACATTTTGACTTTTGATGTATAAACATTCAATCCTCATCTCCTCCCAGCTGTGTATTCCAGAGGTGGATCAGAGGGTCGTCACTGCTGGTTTTTTATATGCGTTATCCTGAAAGGATGTGACACAGTGTTGTTCAGTGAAACGCTCCATTTCCCAAATAAACTGTGTGACTTTTTTCTCACATTACTTCAAGTTTTATGGGTGGGTTCTCAAAACAAATAAATCCTCCACTGCAAAGAGTAATATATCGTCCAAACACAACAGTCCCCTCTGCAGCTTTAGTTCTCTATAAATACACTCATATACAGTTAAGCCTTTGATAGATGAAGTTCATGTTTAAAGCAGTACTAGTACACACCACAGGCAGGACAGGTATGATTTAAGCTGGTTTCTGACATACAGGCCTAAAGGGAGCAATTCAGGCAAAAGGTGGTTTTGGATGTGGCAGGGGTTTGAAACCTGTCAGACTACCTGAGCCTCAGACCACCTGGGTGTGACCACACTGTCCCACAGAGCAAACGTCTGGCTAGTTATTTAGAAAAAACTCCCCTAATCCCTGTTGGCCTTGCCACAGCCATCCGCCACAGAAATCAGGGAGATGCAGCGTGACTTTACAGCCCTTGTAACTCTGCCTGAATTTATAGTCCTATGGTCTGGTAGATGTGGTAAACATATTTCATAGCGGGGGAGTAAAGCTTGGTTCTCAGCTCTCAAGCTCGAATGTGTACAGTGTGTATTCTCAAGTGTCCAGCCCTTTAATCCTGTGACCTTTAGAAATGTTTCCCACCTCCATCTGCCACTTCATTTTCCACAAGTGTGTTTATTTCCTGACCGTGGGGTGCTGTGGAATAATGAAATGAACCCTTTAAAACACCTCTCGCTCACTGTTTTAATCTCAAGGTGGACAAAAAGACAAATTAACTCAGTATTTACAGGGTTGTTAAAGACAGGGCCAGCAGCTTTTTATGGGGCTGGATTTGGCCTTGGTGCTGTAAATGTCACACCTACCAAAATTAAAAATTCTTTACAAAAATCCCAGACCGCACCCTCACACACTCACACGGCACTTTTCCCGTATTAGCACCTAACAGCAGTTTAGATTAATAATCACAAGCTGTTCAAAAATGCAACGTTGAAGTGAATCTTCATACAGTTTGTTTTAATTTTTCATTCCTGTTAAATATGTAAATAATAATGTGTTGATTCATTGAACTCGTGAGGTTACAGTACCAGATATAATTCAGTATTTTCAAATTGCAATTCAAGATCTGAATCTGAAAGCCCTCAGCAGTGCGTTGTGGGTGTGTTGTGCTTTGGGACAGAACTTCATGCATTTCTCTCACTTCGCTCATCTGCAGCTTTTTCTGCGATCAGTCCTGACTTTACTGTTCATCTGAGCTTTTTATTTACAGCCTTGTTCTCACACAGCAGTGGACGTAGTGGGCAAGTTATTGCATATCTTGACTTAAACCAATTTCCGCCTCATGCTCTCAACCTTTGGCAAAGTTAGTATACTGTAAGTGTTATGTCAGGCTTTAGGTTTGACTCGAATATAGAGGAAGTCTGGTCATGAAACAGCCTCAGAGAACTTAAAGCCATCATTTCCATTTATGACAGTTTACATAAACTTAACAGCATCACAGAGGCAGAATAATTAAAGAATTTCGGCTTGTTTTCCTTTGACAAGCTTAGTTTTGGTAACGAACACATTAATGTTGCCCATATAATTATGACAATGCCCTTCCCAAAAAATAAATGCTAGGTGACGTCAAGCCACTGATCACATTGAACATGAAAGATTTGGTACAAACGAATCTTTTATGTCATGAAAAAACATAAAGAATTTGTTTAATTTGGTTGTGTATGAATAGCTTCTTTTGGGTTATTTGAAAAGTCTTAAGTTTTCTTAAATTGTGACTTTATTCATCCAAGATTTAATATTTATTCAATTGAAACACTTGAGATCTCCACTTTTAAAACTCCTCTGATCTGCGAAAGCACATTGAAGAAAAATAAAACTCGTATATACTTGAAATGAAAACATAGTGAGCCATCATTCACTTTATTTTTTGACATGCAGTGCACACCTTTGATGTTATGATAAGGCTATTAACTTATCTTTAGCTATAGTGTACTGTGGGTTTTTACATGATAATGGCAATTATTAATTGAATTTTTAGTTGAAGTGAATAAATAGCTATGCACTTTGGCATTTTTTTGTTTTAATGGTGAAAAGATCAAGAAAGAGAAAAACCATGGAAGAGCTATGAACAGTCTGCTTTTGCGTCACTAGATGGCAGTGTTGCCTTTACTTAAACAGGCTCCACTTTTTCCTCCTCTGGTGTCTGGGCTTGTGAGCTGCTCCATGTTGGGTGCTTACACGCCACCTGCTGCAGCACTCAGGTCATAATGGTCAAGATTCAGAGTACAGCACTGGCTGCTGGCTGCAGGACAAAGGATCAGGGACAGAGACCGTCATCACTGCACTGACACCCACACATGGCATTAGCAGCATGTCTAGTTCTGACCGTCACCGTGTGTTTTGGTCAGAGAGACACTCCTGCAATAAAGTTTGTTTTTTAATCTGGATTATTTATTTTTTTTGTCATTGATATTGAAGTTTTTCATAAGTGGAGCTCTACTTCCTGTTTAACCAGATATTACTGCCGATTATAATCAACTTGTTCTTCAGCTATTTATTCCAAACAAATGAAGGAAGGAGTTACCAGGCAGAGAGTGTTTTTCCTAGAACGTGCGGTGCCTCTGCCATTCAGTATAATGTGTCATTTTCCAGCTGGTATTTGCGTTAAATTTTGATGGACAGGAGATAGTGTTACTTTATGTGTTCTACACTACTATAGTCTGTCATCATATGGTGTGCATGACATTATATACGATCAACCCACGGCTGCTGACTTGATTTGGTGATGTCTATGGCCGGTGAATGTGATATGAGCTATAAATGTGTACGACCCATACTTGAGGTGGATGTTGTTGGCAGTGACAGGCCTCCTGTTACAGCTGCACTTTTTGCACAGCAACTTGTAAACAGTCTGACAGGAGAGGAGCCATAGGACGACCTGGAAGTGTGTGGATGAGTCCACTCAATGTGAAAACATATCCAGCAAGACAGGCGATGATTTTTTGTGACTGAACTATTATTGCAGTCAGGCTACGCCATGTTAGAAATAGACTGGAAATGAATTTAAACTGCTTAAAATATGTTGCAGATAAACATGAAGTGATCTTAGTTGTTAATTGTATAAAGATACATTTAGAAGAGTAAATAAAAATAACAGCTTCTTTATAATGGTAGAGGAGGAGACTGGTGTCAATTTTATACGCACTGTAGCAGCAAACACATGCTAATTCGCAGTGGAAAATAGTCCCCAATTTGCACTTTTTTCTAGTTTAAACATGTGCTTAAAACCATGAGAAATTAAATCATACACATGTGATCCTATTATTAAGATTTAAGCATTAAAAGTACTTAGGAAGTTAAAGTATTAAGATATTAGCTAATATTTTGATGGTTTAGCTTGTTTCTCGCTACTTTAATTCAGATTTTACCATGTGAAAACCATAAAAAGCTAAATGTTATATGCTCTTCATATTTTTTTTTTTTACCAAATTTGGAGTAAAACATCTCCCTATGTGGCAGCAACAGTACATTTGTTCTAACCCTTTAAAAAGATTTTATCAAACCAGCCAACTGGCTCATCAAACGTAGCTTCTAATGTCCAGGAAAATTTCCCAGCAGCTCATTCTAGTTCGTCTGTCTGCAATGACCTCAGCACTGTCAAAATGGCATCCAGTCAGACAGCAGAACAGCTTCAGCCGACAGGCAGGCCGTCCATCAACCTGCCAGGCCACCATTCATGCCACTGACGGGCCTCGTGTTAAATCTGTGTCCAGCACTCATGAATGAGCCCATACCTGCGTTGAGATATGAGGTGGCGGGTCATGATGAGACGCAGTCGTAATGTGGCCGCTTCAGGCAGCAGCAGGGGGGAGGGAGGGAGGGAGGCGGGGAGGGAGGGGTGGGTGGTGGCTGCTGGGCGTCCAGGCAGGCCGGTGAGTGATGAGGTGATGGTGCATGTGAGGAGGCCAACAGAACTGACTGGCCACAGACTGAACTGCATAGCTGCACACATACGGCCATGAATGTTTCCTTTCTCTGTGTTCTCCGCGTTTTTCCACCCCTCAGCTGTCCTCAGACTTTTCACACTCCATTCCTTGACGGTTGTTTGTCTTCTCTTGCGGCTGATTTCTTCATTAAAGGTAATTTTTTTTACAACCATAAATGCAGATGCAGGAGAATTTAAAAAAAATCCTCAATATTCAAAGAAACAAATATCATAAAATTAAAGGAATTGAAATTGTTAAGGTTTTTCTGCTGTGAAGCAACAAATTTAGACAATTTTTGTTGATTAAATTTTCACAACATGGTGAAAAGTCACAGTTCAAAATGCTTGGACCAAAATCCACAACAAAAGATGTTTTTCGTATAGTCTCCTCAAACAAATCCCAGCAGTGCAATCAATCCTGCAATAAATCTATCAAGATAATCACTAAAAGTAATTTGATCTGTTCCTGTATAACTGCTCCTTTCCATGTCGGGGGTTTTAATCGTGCTGTTGGCTGAAAAAGTCGTCCCTGCACGTGTCAAAAGGCTCACCTCCTCTCATCTGAGCGGAAGAGCGAAACATGTTTTAATAACCAGAGTCTGCAGAGATCAGGGAAGAGGAAACCATTTTTTTCCTCCCGAGCTGCACTGAGGTCAGCCCTCTGTGGGCTGTTACGAAGCCACACACACGTGTGCACATATGAACAACACTTGTAAGCACACACACACGCACACACACACACACGCTTACACACGCACACAACATACATGCATAAGTTAAAACCAAGCAAATGGAGTAACGTTTATAGAAAAGTGCAAAATAGACCAAGATGATCACTCAGGTATGAATGCCTAAATGAGCAGAAACACATTAGACATATTCGCTTATACAAGCCTTCACACACACACACACACACACACACACACACACACACACACACACTTAGAGCCACCAATCCCCCTTTAAGAGCTCTCCCCAGAAATCCACATAGCTGATGTAATTAGTGATTTTAGAGCTCTGCACTTCATATTACAAGTCATAAACAGACATTCAATACTAGGCTTTGAGAGGGCTGTTTATTCTGGAGTTTTATAGTCCACGTAGGACCCTTCTGTGTTTATTCTCCGAGAACAATAATGCCACTATGCTCCCAGGCTGGAATGCTATTCATTTGTCCAATTAAACACAGAAAATAAATACAAAATTGAGCCGACTTGTTCTGCTCCAAAAACACTTTAACAACGGCACTCTGCTGGGGGATTTACAGGGTGGTGTTGGCTGAACGATGAAATTACATGGAAGCCAGTGTTGGCTGAGGCCGTAATCTGTGTTATGTTATTAATTCACCGTGGCATAAATGTGGATTAACAGAGCAAAACACGGATTGTTAAACTGGAAAATCCTGGACGAATTGTTTGCTTTTTCGAACTTAAATTGAGTTTTTTTTGGAACAATGGGACGAAAGGCCAATAAATGTCTGCATTAAAAACCTGGAATGGAAGTTTAAAATGTCCAGTTCATAGGAGATCATTAAGGGGAGGAGAGAAAATTTGCACAAGTTAACTGCTGTGAGCTTTTGGTAATTTAAAAGTTGTTGGAAATGAATTTGGGGACTTTTTAAATCCAGTGTGGCACAATTTGCTGAAAAATAACAGTTTGTAAAACAACAAATTGAAGAAAACAGAACCATTTTATGTAACATGAAGTTACTACATGGTCACTATTAGAGCGGTGATTTATGAGCAGGACGCTGACCCACAATCCTCCTGACAGACTTGCAATTTCCTGTGTGAGAAAACACTAACTTAATCCATACAGCAAAGAAAGCCACGGACAGAAACTATTTGTTCATGAAAAATAGTGAAACCACTAGCAGAAAACGCCAGACAAGATGGTTGGACTGTCACTGTTCGAGAGTTTCAACTCATTTTTTCCAAAGAAAACCTCTGAATATTTACTTTTACGGAATTTCCTATGAAAATCCATAAACACCGACAGCACAATTGGCTTGAGAAGTTTACTTACTTTATGTAATTCCACAAATCTGAAGGCACACATCATAAATATTCTGCACACACACTAAAACACACGGTGACTTTAACATCTGAAACCAAGTCAAATGTTTCATCCAACTACCAACATTATTATAAATCTTCCTGTACATAATTTTTGAAAAATTCATAGTTTTTTAAGCCGTGTGGTCTGAATTGCATGAGTCAATGTGGAAGCATGCTAGTTCAGGTCATTAATATTTTAAATGATCATAAATGTTCTTTTTATTAAAACAAAGAAGTGAAACAGTGTTGTCCTTATGAGCGAAAACTGGCAGTTAAGTTTATTAAATCATATATATTTTTGTTCTATTTCACACAAAAACAACTTTGAGTTCAGCTCACAGCTGGTTTATCTGCAGTTTGTGAGCCTCGAACTTAAATGTATAAAGTTTCCTCTTAAGAGACTGCAAATCATGTTTACCCATGTCTGATTTTTGTCAGTTACTTTTTAAAAGATGAATTGTAAATATTTAATTGTTAAAGATTATATATATACGTGCAGGAAGGGGAAAAAAATTAAAGAGAATTGCAGCATGTAGAGTAAAGTCTCCCCCTTTGTATGCAAAATGTCCACCTGTCATTAAAAATCACCGCTTTATTCATGCGTTGAAAAGTGTTGTAGGTCCTTTGCAGCAGCAGAAAACCCAAACAAACAGCCAATTACTGCTTTCAGCTGGGAGGTCTGCTCTCTCTGTCGGCCCAAACATCCTCCAGGGCAAATGTGATCAGTAGTTCATCCCTGCAGCCGTGTCCGAAGCTTAGTGTTTGGTCTAGCATTGGATCAAGGTGTCAAAACTACTGTGGCCTCAGTGAGAGGAAACGAGGAATAATCAGACGAAACGAGAAGCAATCTGAAGAATGCCTGTGAAGTCTGGTTGGCGGTAAAAGCCCTACATCTGGATGAGGTATGACACTTAAAGGGTAGAGGGTCAACAACTGCTTTAGCCCTTAGCAAGGATATGGTTATTAGCTTGGAGCGAAAAGCAAGCTTGTGATGAATGGCTGCCAGTTAAAACTCATGAAGGAGTCAGAAAATGAATGGACACCAGAACCAGAGGAGGGTGAGAGAGCGATGCAGCAGAGCTCCGTCCTCTCTCTCTGCAACCACAGCCAGTGTGACTGTGTGAAGCTGTAATGGATCAGATTAAACACAGTAATTTAAAAACATTTGACTAGTAAAACATTATAAATGACACTGACTCTTTAGTCTTTTTTTTTTTTACTTCCAGCACAGGCATTTAACATTGTGATGGTGATAAAGATATCTGCATATGCATGATCAAGAGATGAGAGAAGAGGTCAAAGTTCAGGTGAAAGTGATGTGCTTTTTTTTTATCCGGTACAAACACGTCTACTTTGTCACCTTTAAGAAAAAAATTAAAACCAAAAGGAAAACATTTATATAGAAGCACCTTGTTTGCATTAAAGCAACATAATGTAACTATCTTGGCTTCAAGTAACAGGTAATTGGTGCTAATTGTAGCTGCTAGTTAGCTTTGTTAGCCACGCTACTCGTTGACTCTGCTCAAAGAGTGTTTATACAGCTATCACAGGAGCTTTGGACTGCTGGGATGAGGAGACTCTCAGCCTCAGGGTGAGGGGGACCGGCTGGGGATTCTTGGTGGGGAAAGGCAATAAAAACTAGAGCCTGTTGAACAGGCAACTGAACCAGGCTGACAGCAGCTCACATCAGCTTCATGCTAAAGTCTCTTTATTCAATATACAGACATGAACACATCTTGTCCTGCATCTCAACTTGTCACATGAAACATCAGTCAAACATTCATGAAGGAAAAGTAACAGCTAGCAGTGATTATCAGTCACTCTAACAAAAAGACGAACAGCAACTGAAAATGTCTGCAATTATAGGTATGTAGGTATGTAAATTAATCGCCTGTTTGTTTACACTCAGTGCATACCTATAATTTAATTAATATTATTAATAATTATTGTTTTTGCGCATTTGACTTATTTAAAGACAGTATTCCAAGTCCACAGTTGACCTGCATGATTCACACCAATTTTATGAGACGTGTACTTACAAAAAACTTTATTTTATAACATTTTATGTGCCACAGAAAAAAAAAAATCCAGCTATAATCTACTTTAGCTCTCCAGCCACAGTTTCATAAACGGCACAACTGTAAATCCTAAATAATTTGGTAACTACAGTCGAATATGGAATCAACCCATGAAATCTGTATCAAAACCAGATTCACGTAACATTGAGGGAAAGTGGAGCCTTCAGCATTTTCAGTGGCTAAATGTTTGATTTTTTTTTTTTTTTTTTTAAAGCGAAGTCACAGTCATGAAGGGTCGTGTGTGTCTCAGGGGTAAACCATGTCAAAATCTGTCATAATGGGAAAAGAGTGAGGTCTTTAAAAAGCGTAGAGTGTCTCATAAAGGGACTTATATTCTGTGTTCAAATGTCAAAATTGCCTCTGGGGGCAAAAGAACAGACGCATGACACTGGTAATGTGGCAGTTCTCTGCAAAGTTTTTTTTTTTGTGGGGAATATGGGGGCTGAAAAATAGCTGAGAGGGTAACATAGAGTCTGTCAACCCTCTCACTCCCACTGCTGGCATACCACCACCATTACCCAGAGACCACCCAGAAAGAATAGTGAGCTGTCAATCATTTAATTTAGGAGGATAAACATTGGAGTATTTTGTTTCTTGGTGAAGTATTGATCTATATTTCTGTTTTACTTGGAGGTACTGACAAACTGACACGGTGTGTAAAAATGTTTTATATGTCTGTGAGTGAAGGAGCTCATTTATAGTGGCTGTCAACATTTGATCTAACGATCTATTCAGAGGAACGCTGAACTTAATGTATTTTTCAACCAAGATAACTCAAATTCATTCAGACAACCTGGATCCCTCAGGATTTTATGCAGATTTTCTGGTGTAAAAACTAAATTAAGGGGCTTAAGATAGCAATTTCTTAAGATACTTTTTGTGATCTGCTTTTCTTTCATACAGATTGGCCTTTTATTTGCATCAAAGCTGAAAAAACAGCCTTCTAGTACATTTTAATCATAAATTACAGGCAAATATTGACATTAATCTCATAGATGTGGTGCACATTTTCAGTGGCCTGTTCCATGATGGCTGCAAAATTATAGATGATGTTATCAATTCACACACAAGTTAGAACAAAGAAATCAAAGACTAAATGGAGATTGATAAAGACAGCACTGACCAATCACCGGCGTGATGAAAACACACACACACACACACACACATCAGTGTCAGGCAAGGGAGCAGGCTGAGTGTGGCTCCAGAGTGTGTGTTGACTCTCATGGGCAAGTTGTCTGTCAGCACAGAGGCTTGAACTCGAGCTCGCCTTAATCCCTCTGTCAATAACCGGGCCTCCTGCCAGTTACACACACACACACACACACACGCACGCACACACACACACGCACACACACACAAACCACTGACCAACCAATCAACTGACCGACCCAGTCTTTTAACATCAGTCCAAACATAACCTGCCTCACTCTGGACCACCGCACAGCCTTCTGGCATCTGGCTAATCTGGGGAGATTTAAGAGAAGCTGATGTTAACGGCGTTCCTGTCATGTAATGACAGACAAAGTGATATACGAGTCCATATTGAAAAACACTGAGGACTGCTAATGATTGAGTTGTGAGACAGACGCAATGTAATTGTGATAGGAGCTATTGTCAAGGTGGCAGCAGATGCTTAAACCCCTGCATGATGCTTAAAAGTTATCTGAACAAATTTAACAAGAATGGAGCAATAAGAAGTTGTGATTTCATGTAAATGTAAATGGTAATGGTAAGTGACAGAAAGGCTTTCCTGAAAACCACAAGTAGTCCGATTAATCAGATGCGTAGGATTGGATCCCTGTTGAAAGCCCAACCTACCACAAATCCATAATAGAGGACTGCTAAAAGTACTAAGCAGATAAGTATGTTGTGTTGAAAGTAAAAGTAGTTTGAAACAATCAGCATCTGTGGCTGCATATCATATAAAACCATGTGAGAAGCTTGGAGGTGAAATGTCTCTTTAGGGAGTCTGCTCACAACTCATCGACATCTGAAACATGACAAAGAGCCCACACACCACCTGGTGAGCCATAATATATTAAATGTATTTCCCCAACTAAAAACAAAAGGCCTACCTCAAAATTGAATTTAGATGCAAAATAATGTCTGTCGCTGGAACTCAGTTTGTGCTTTGGGACCAGATTTGAACAAACACCTGTTTGACTGAATCCGCACCTCAGTGTTTTATCAGGTCTTTCACTTTTACTTTTTCCCACTGAAGTTGAATGAAGTTGTGACAAAGCTTGAGCGCATGAAATTGTTAAATTGTAATTGTTAAACAGACACTGTTGTTGTTTAAAATGTATCAGACTGACTTAGGTAGAAATGTATATATGAACAAAGGTAATATGTAAGTTCTGTTTTACATTACAACTTCCTTCTTCACTCTCTGACTGGGTTATCCCTGACGTCAGCCACACAAAATGAAAAACTCTGTTACATTAAACAGAATTACAGATTACCCTGAGCTTCAACATTACTGAAAACATTAAGAAATATTGTAAGTACACAGAAAACAAAATATATGACAAAGATCCTGTTCACACAGTTCAATGTGAAAATGCTACAAACTGTAAGTTTCACCACAGTATGTAAAATTGTGCCTCTTTGCCCACTGCTACAAATCAGACAGCTGGATCAGCTACATTGTCATTTATCTACAGTATATCAAAGTCTCTACTGGTTAATTTAATATGCTACTGACATGAACTTAAATCAGTGGCTTCTTTAAAGCTAGAAAAATGTATCAGTCTGCAAAACATTCAGCTGTAATTCGCATGGTTTGTAGCTAATGGGCTAAAACATTTAAAACCACTGGTGTGGTTTTTAAAAGAGACCCCAGCAGATCCTGCTTGCACTTTCCTGTGACCTCATAACTCAACTTTGAATGGTTATAACTTGTGTAACTGTATGTTCCTTTTGGAAAAAAATGCTAAAATTTTGCAATTTGGTACCAAAAAATGCACATAAAATAAAGAAAAAAGTTGAAACACTCCAAGGGCACAATAGCACCACGTCTATGAGATGTGAGTAGAGCTGCATAATACAATTAGTAAGAGACAGAAAAAAAGTGTAACTTAGTTTTGTTATTGTGTTCATGTAATGTGCTATGTTCGGCCTAATGTATGTTTGTGGACACTTGAATACGTCATGCAAATGTGACTGTTTTGAGCATCTCCTTTCAAAGTCAGTGGCATTAAACGGCAGCCGTAAGAGCCTAAACTTTTCCAAAATGTTTTGTATCCTGGCTTCGAGGTTTTGTTCCTCATTTCCCAAGAGCTTTACTGAGGTCCAACACTGCTGTTGAGAGATAAGACCTTTGCTCACAGCTGGAGCTCCAGCTGACCCCAGAAGGTGTTGCACTGGGTTGAGGTCAGGACTCTGTGTGGGCCAGATAAAGCTGTGAAAAACACTCCTCTGTGGACCTCACTTGGTGCACAGCGTCACTGTCATGCAGCATTACTGTAGGATTTCTCCCTCATATCCACCTACTTTTGGATGATGTTTTTGTTTAAGAACGAGTCAGAGTGTTTACAGCAACCCCTCTGATGTTTAAATCTCTTGTTAAATCAGTTTTACATTAAACACAAGAAGGCAATTATCAAAAAAATTTTTTTTTTTTACCCATTAAACATTTTATTGACTTGAGGTCTAATCGCACAAAAATGTACATAGATAAACATACACAGACACACAAGAACACACACACGTTCAAAAACCTGTGGCCTTTGACTAATCCTATCAGACTAATGCTATCAAAACACACTCTCTCTCTCTCTCTCACACACACACACACACACACTAATCTTTCTATCCTCATCTAATAACACCTCTGACTTGGCCAGTATTTGAGACTGCAGGGGGGGTCTGCGCTCACAAACTTCTTTGTCGAACACTTCACCTCCAGCCTCACATGAAAGCCCCCCTGGAAAAAAATGGAGAGGCTCTGACTGCTTCATATTAGTGTTTAATTAAGTTAAAACCTCTCTCGCTCTGCAGCCAATAACTCAATTGAAGTTGTCTATTCTTTCATGGCTCTGAGCTGGCGTTCCTGCAGCCTGGGATCACAGGCCATAAAAAGCAGATCGTGGCATCACCGCTGCAGACGCCTCTGGCCACGGCTGATGTCTCACTCATGTGATTAACTCAATAAAACTATTACACAGACCTTCCTCTATTTTCAATCTGCTTTGTCTTTTGTGCCCCTCTTTTTTGTTTTCTTTTCATACTACCCGCTCGCTCTCTCATCTCCAATCAGCCCTCTCTTCTCTGACAGTGTCCAACCTTCACTTTTTGAGGTTCAGGTTTTACCCTCTGGCCAAAAGTTCAGCCTCGCTACTGCCAAGACAAGCAGGTAAGCCTCTTTTATCTCTTCTGCCTTTCTAAATATTGAGTTAAGAAGCAGGCAGCCAGAAAATCTGATTTGTTTTTTCAAACTTGATCTTTTTAAAGCTGACTGTCCAAATTTTAATACACAGAACAATATACAGTGGAATATCTGGTAGTTATTTTACACCCCACAGCCGCCTTCAGCTGTCCAGCAGCTGACAAACAAAATCATGCATTTAACGACACACTGATATGAACATTTCTTTAAATAGTTAAGATGAATCTCATAACCAACCACTGATATTTGATTGAATCTTGATTTGTACATCACCTCAACATTTTTTGAAAGAGGCTGAAATTTGCCATGGGACTGTTGTCTGTCTATATTGTATTGGTTACTATATTTTCGTATATGCTCTTGCTTTCATTTTATAGGTAGAAGAAACAACTCAGCAGGTGATTTAACAAAAGAAAACACAACAAAACATACGGAGACAAATATGAAGACAATTTGTTACCTGTCCTTTTTGATGTAGCCTGATGCTGAGATGCAGAGAAACCAAAATTATTATCCATTTTTGAAAGGGAAAGAATTCTCTTCTTTGACCATTTTTGTTGTAAGTCACCTTGCTATAATGTTTTTATAAGTTTAACCACTTGGATTCATTCTCTGTGTGCATATTGTGGCTAAAAAAAGCTCATAGGTAGAAACTTGAAAAACCTAGAAATGAAACACAACACACACAAACCCCCACAAATTTTTCAGGGAAATGCTAGGTGTGTAGACAATACCATTAGTATTTTAGTCAAGTAATCTTATAATTAGGATGTTTACATTATACTGTACTGATATGGCACTATAATCTTATTCTACAAGGATGTTCTCTAGTCATCAATTTAAGCTTAACACATGACTGGGTTTTCTCTTCTTACGCTAGTATTTTGATATGCTAGCTTCTTAGTAGATTTCAAAATTTGATTACAGAGAGAGTGTGCTTTCATTTATTTTCACAAGAAGTATAATTTATCTTTCAGCAAGAGACATTAATATCAAATAATTGGTCATTTAAAGCAAATGGTTAGTTAGCAAATAGTTAGTTAGCTTGGTGGAAAGGCTCTAAATTCTGTTAAACAAAGATTCCGCTTAAGCTAAAGCTAAACCTATCTATCCATCTATCTATCTATCTATCTATCTATCTATCTATCTATCTATCTATCTATC
>JAQMCX010000011.1:1251511-1270767 GCA_029814765.1 Acanthurus leucopareius | reverse complement strand
TATCTATCTATCTATCTATCTATCTATCTATCTATCTATCTATCTATCTATCTATCTATCTATTTATCTATCTATCTTGTTTTATAAAATTTCAGAGAAATAGCTAATTAGTTCTGTCAGTCTTGAGACCCACATTTTGCAGGATGATCCATCAGGAGCCTGTTACTAATTGGTCAGAGTGAAATATACAGTTTGAATCACATAGCTTTATCAAGTCTATGTGTTTTTTTAATATTCCATCCTTGCACCTCACCACTCGCCTCCCATGTTTTTCTATTTCATCTTCCGCCAATATATCCTGGCTTTTTCATCACCTCTCTGCTTCTTTTACTGCACCATAACTCCCTCTTCCTCCCACCCGTCACCTCTTTCCTCCCCATCCTCCTCAACAATGACATATGTCTGCTTAGCACCTTCATACATTGCAGATAACCTTTTTTAGCGCCGAATAAACATAGCCACAATTTGTCTCTAGAGGCTGCCGCCGAGGCTCAGATCGGATGTCAGGGAGGGACGGCAAAACAGATGAAATCTCTTTGAAAAGTTCTCTTCCTTCAACTGGTTTTATCAGCCAGGGGTGAGGAGGGGGGAGAAGGCTTTTCAGCTGCTGCAAAAATAAGATAAGCTGCATGTGTGAAAGATCATTAGATTGGAAAGCTGGGGATTTCTTTTGGTTCCACTTTCTCTTTTAACCTTTAAATTTCCCTTTCTCTGTTATTTTATACCTCTTCATTCATCAACATCTTACAGTATTGCTTTCTCACTCCCAGCTCTTCTGAGTCCTGTGTTAATTTTTTAACATCCAACACTTTAACTTCTCTCAAGTAACATTTTATCTGGCTAACATGCTGCTATGGACGATAAATCTTTCCCTGGGCTCAAAGTGACTCCCACGGTTCGATTACACCGCCTTGACAGCCTGTTTTATTTCATATCCCCAAATTACTCTGTCAAAAAAAATCTATGAAGCTGTATAAAATCCTCTTAGTCCAGTGAAAGTCCATGTTGATTCAAGCCCTCGGTATTTCATCCGTGGCCTTTGCTGAAAAAGCAAAAAGATCCGACAATATAACTGCTGTGTTAAGGGTTTATGCTTAGCCTCAGATAAATCAAAGCCTTGGAAATAATGTGATTTGAGATGAGGCCGCTTCTGAATTCTGGCAACGTGGGGTGTTGAGAGGGTTAAGGACCACTATCGGCTGGTGGTAGAGGTGGAGGTGGAGGGGGGGAAGGTTTCCGGGCATAGTTCCATCGACCAGTGGGGGTTCGGGTACCGAAGCCGCCTTATTCCCTGCTTGAATAGAATATAAATTTACACCCGGGGAGATTAACCACCCCTATCCCATGCAAGCGTCGTGTGTCCAAATTGTAAAAATAAAGTGCGTGTGACACCACCGCTGCTTTCACTTCCTCACGCAGAACACTTGTTGCACATTTTTGTTAGGTTGGGTAAGAGTATCTTGTTCAGGGACACAAAGATACCAGCAATGGATACATCTTTTTGTTGCATAAATTGGAAAGGAGGGAGGCAAGTAAAGAGAGAGAGAGAGAGAGGGAGGGAGAGGCAGGAGGTGAGAGACGCCGATGTCCAGTCCTAACGAGAGGCAGTAACTCATGTCAGGGGAAGAGAGTTGTGAGTTACGACCTTTACGGCCATGGCGGGGTTAAGTGTTTTCATTCCCGAACCAGCTGACTCTCGACCTAAGGAGTGCGTGGACAGCTTGATGTGTCTGCGGCACAATTTAAGACCATGATCATTGTCTTTGTTATTTTTGCCCTCTGAACTCCTCGTTATCATGTCCGTGCCTCCCGCATCATCCACAAATTGTGCATCTCTGGCTTGCTGATCTGTAGCGTGATACTTCGGGGGTTTTTCTGATGCACAAGTAGAGGTTTTAGGGGGCGTGGTGAGAGGCGATGGGCAGAGCTGCTGGAGAACTGGAGTGACCCTGGCCCTTGGCTGACATTTGGGAGTTTTTTTTAATTAGCATAAAAGTGACCCTATGACACTTGAAGCCTCATCTGCAGGTGTGGGTTTCACTTTGACGTAATGAACCGAGGAGTTAGGTTGTTCGGTTTTGACTGATAACACGCTCATGTGTTGCTTGTGAGGCTATTTTTTTTCACATCTCTCATCCATCTCCTGCGCAAAATGCAGTCAGTCGCACCGCCTGGCTGAGCTTCAGCCATTTGCTTGGCGACACTTTTTCCATGAGCTGTCAATGTGGCTTGACACTCAGTCAGGACATCCAACTTTCCACCAGGCTCTCCTGCAAAATAAATAATCTCATCACCAAGTAAATAAACTTGGTGATGGATGGTAGAGGTTTTTTTTTCTGTTGCTTGGACCTTCTTCTTGTGTGAATCCATCTGTCTTTGAAGGCATTATGTGGTAACTGTCTGACAGACTTGGGCAAAACATGACTTCAAGCCTTTTAAATTATGTAGGAAAAACATAAGGTTCAGATGATTTGCACTTCTGTGGCAAGCAGTGTTTCCATTAAATGGTGTGTGAGTGGTTGAGATCAGCGATGTAGTGGAGGTTAACTCGGTTTACTGTCCTTTTTATTTGTGAAAAAAAATTAGACAGCTTCAGAGTCATGTCTCATATTTTACATGAGTACCAATTACTTAAAAAGTATATTAGGAGTTGAAAATTTAGATAAAATAGATATACAATAAATTGTATCTATTTTTGTCTTGTAATGATGATCCCTGACTGACAGAAATACAGTAGTTTGCTACCAAAATGCACAATTTTTCAACTGCATCAGGGCCTGCAAGGCACCTAAAAGAACTAAACTTTTAACTTAAGAGAAAACAGCAGATTCTATAACTCTAAAAGAGTCTCCTGAGTAATTATCATTTTATCATACATTACAGCAATCCAAAGCAATACAAATAAGGCGCTCGTGTTACAAAGATATGTACCAGGAATGTTTGCCTGCACGTATGTGACTGGCCACCCGGTGACTTGCCAGATGATGTCAACAGCCGGCAGCCCATCAGTGTCAACGGACTGTCCTTATTCCAAGAAACAAGGAAGCTTAAGATGTTTGAACAATTACTTTATGATTTACTTCTATATATATTTTAGTTCCTGTTCTGGTATGTTATAATATTATCCAACTTCAGGTTAGTTAATGACTCAGCCTCTTATTTATCCTGTGATTTTAAATTTGCCATTAAAACAAATGACGCATGGAACCTGATCAGTTCAGGCATTACGTCTCTGGAATTTCTTTAAATAAACGTTGTGGATAACAGGGAAACAATGAGTGGCTGACTTCAGCTGCTTATATTAATAATATTGCACTGACCAACATGCACTGCTGTTGTTAAAAAAAAATTACTCAGTGTGATGAGGCCCAGTAATCTTGGATAACAAGCCTGTTAGCTCCATAAGAAACACATTTACATCCTGAAATTCATCAATGGGATTTTTCACAGTATGATCGCATGTTTACAGACTCATCATTTTCCTACTCACATCATCATTTTGTTTCTCAAGCTGTCACCTGCACATTCTTATTTATTTCTTTTTCTTATCACTCACCTCCTCTCTCTCCACTAATTACTGCTCCTCTACATCTCTATCACCTCCACTGGCTCTGCTCCTCTCTCTCTTTCTACAAGTCTTTCTCTGATACTCTACGTCTCAGTAGGACAGCAGAGATGCTGAGTGCTGAACTCATAAATTCTGTCCGGTGTGAAACAGAAGATGGATTCCCAGGACGACTGGGAGTTTTTTCACCACTGGAGCCTTTTTAGTGCCATCCTGTGCCACCGCCACATGTCACCAAACCCATGTGTTTATGTGTATGTATTTGAAACTTGGTCTAAGTGAATGGGAGGAGCTAAGAAGACAGAGGTGAACAGCAGAGGAAACAATGCCAGGAGGAAATGATGGGATAATGAGGAGTGGGGTGATGAAGTTTGCAAATTTGTATGTTCAAAGAGGTGGTTTGTAAAAGACAACAACAAAAAAATCATAAGGTCATTTACTGACAAGATTAACATGCAGTTGATGGGAAGGTTTTTACGACAGAGTGACAACAAATAAACACAATTTAGAGATGGCACCTTCCCCGTTGGGTGGGCGCGTTGGAGGGACAGCTTCATTCTCCAAATTCCACATGGGTGATCTGGTGTCAGATGGTCCCTGCCGTTCTGTCTTGGGCCCCAAGGAACGGAAAGGTAATCCCATTCTGCGAGAAACATGAATATGGAGGCACGATAAGGTTCGCTGAGACAGCTGTGGCCTAATTTCAAATCCACACCAGCCGTTATACGGCGCTGGCAGATCACTCTCAGTTATCTGATAGCAGTGTGAAAATAAGACGATTAGTTTTAAGATACATACAAATTGATTTGCTTGCACTTGCGGTGCCTTATTACATCTATCAGGCCTGAAAAAAGAAACAACTTGCAGATGGAAAATCAACTAACCGACAGCAAAACAAGATGCAACAGCATGTTTTTCTAATCTTCAACAGACATGTGTCAAATTTTTTTTACATTGCACACCAAACACGTTGCATCCTCATCCTGAGACTAAGTTTATGTTGCATTTAAGTTACAACTGAGCTTTTAGTGAGCTGCCACTGGACTGTGGAGAAGATTTTTAGTTATAAAGCTGTGAGCACTCGCATGCCTCGTCCCAGAAAACTCAGACTGCAAAAGCTTCTCGTTAGCTTCTGCTGAACTGTTGGATGCATTTCTGCACAGAAAGAGGGCTGTGGATTTCGTCCACCACCACTTGAATTGAAATTCCTACAAGAAAGAAACATTTCAGGGCCATTATGGATGGGGACAGATTACAGCCAAGCATAACTCTTTCAGTTTACTTTTAGATACATGAGTATTATTTGAAGATAGACTTAAAAAATATGAATCTACTCTTTGATATTAAAAAATAAATACGAAAAGAAGCTGCAGAAAAATGATACACAGACCAGAAAATCATTTAACGACTATGAAACGACTTTTTCCAGCCTCAATATTGAACTTTCACCTTATAGGAAATAGCATGTCCACATATGGTGTACGGGATATTTAAAGTGTGGCCTCCATATGCAACTGAAGGCACTAATTTGAGAAACAAGAGGAAGCAGAACTTGATGCAGATGAAGCTATGATCCCTCCCCAGGGATTCAAAGTGTCCCGCTTCATCAGCTTGTCCTGTCCCGGGCCAAGCTAAATCTTTACCCTCTCTTGTCTCGTCTGTTACCACCTCAGCATGCTCGAGGCTTATTAGGTGACTGTGATGGAAATAAAATGCAAGAACAGATGGTGTTAGCACAAGACACATGCTAAGGACTGTCCAACAAATGGTTAAGAACCAGCTTAGCAAATGTCGAAATCTCTCCCTGTCTTTTTTTTCCCCAACAATGGATGAACTTTGGGAGTGGCAGACAGGTGCACTGCCGTCTTGAAGCCCTCAAAACAGAATCTTAAACCACTCAAACACCCACTTAGCATTTCTGTACATCCGAGTATAGGAACAGACAGACAAAGTGAGAGTGAGAGAAATGCAAACATACAACTACTGTATGGAGAACAAACAGAAGGGTTGATGGACAGAAACTAATCCCAGCCCGCCACCTCGGGGGGTCTCATGTGTCTTAATACACCACGTTATTTATGTGCGACTTGATATGTGGACAGCAAAGAGTGAAGTCCATGTGAACATGATGAAGTCCATGAAAGTGACACTTTCTGTGGCAGGTGTATAATCAAATTCACACCAATATATTACATATGTTAGCGTGAATATTACTGTTGTGGTTTATTGGCTTAGCAGCTTTAATATACAGGGTAAAGACATAATAGTGGGCAAATAAAAGACAAAAAAGGGCTTCTGCAGGCCACAGTTTGTGTCTAGAATTTTCAGATCCGTAAGTAATTCATGAAGGCTCATCATTTCTCCTTTGGCACTTCCTCTTTTGTGAGAGTGTTATTTTGCACTGAGATTCTATTTTAAAATGCTCTGATGGTAATACTTCAATACAAAGCAGATAAGTGAAAGAGAAGCTCACTGCATGAAAGGATTTGAGACTACCAAAACTTATTTATCCTCACATGTGACAAGGAAATGAACCGTCTTTGCTGTTTTTAAACAAACTCTCGCTGGTTGTCACATGTAAATTGTGCACTTAGCTGCCTGTGGTTCTCTGCAGTTTGCTGATCGGTCTGAACAACGTTGGACACTGGTACATTGCTTAAAACCTGATGAATTTGCAAGATCAAATGATGATGTCATCTTAAAAATCCAGCTGCCTTTCCAGATAATAAAGATCTGACATAATGATAATTGACTTTGCAAACTGAATGAACTAAAAGTACGCTGACTGCACACACACTTGAAAAACCTTGTTTTGTAGACTGTATGCACAAACGTTTTGTCCTATCTTGTGAAGAAGTCACTCAAAATATTTTATTTTTGGACTTTTTTGTGTTTAATCAAAATAAATCGTAGACGTTCTTCTTTTTCATGTGGCTTGACGTGTTTTTTCATGGTGTCAGTATGAAGTAACACATCCTCTGTCTCTGTGCAAGTCTGCAGACTGTCCAGGTCTGTGCTGAGGTATGAAAAAAGCTTAAGTTGCCAAGTGAAGGTATTAAATCCTCCAGGTGGTTTTATTTAAATTCAACTGTTGCTGGAGTGTGTGAGAGTTTCCTCAAGGTGTGTTGTTAAAGAGTTTATAACATAGGTTGATGGATAGATTGTCTACCTTCATTAAAATCTGAGTCTGCAACTGTCGCTCTGTATGCACCAGGATTTTTGAATTAGGATGTCATTAAAAGCATTAAGATTTAAGATTGTAGACAATATGGACTGGGTGTAACCTGGAATTTTTTTTCTACAACTTTACAATCAATTTCAGCTGTAGGCTGGTTAAAAAACACTTGTTGGATACCCCGCCTGGACTCGGTTAAACAAGTTTTTTCACGTTTATATTATTTTAATTTGAGAAATATAATCCACTCACATTTCAGAACTCATTTTTCCCTGATGGAGAAAAGAGGGTTATTATATACAGACACACAAAAATGCCGGGTACAGCGGTGACAAGTCTGGGACAGCACTCACAACCGTCAGATTTAAATTTACCTCAGAGGAACTGGAGCTGTCAAAGATGTCACCGTCCGCCTGCCCTTTTTTCTCTGAGTCTTCTTCTCTTCCCTTCACACTCCTTCCACTTGTCCAATCATTCATCATCCACCAAAGTGCCTCCTCCATCTCCTTATCATCTCCTCACATACTGATGTCTCTTCATCTCATCTCACATGTGGCATTTGGTGGATACTTTTATCCTGCGTTCCTCGCAGTATCATGGCTGTGTACGTTTTTAGCGTGGTTTCCCTCAGTGGGAAAACTACCAGTAGGAACATGAGTCCTGATGCAAACATCCTCCTAATTCAAAGACGACCTCTAAATCTGACATTATATCCTCTGTATGTTTTTCCTCCTTTCTTCTTTTCCGACTTTTACTACATAAAAAATATTGGTTATTTAGCTATTTTTTAAAATTAAATTACCTATAACTCTGAGGAATATCATATTTTTATTTTATTATCTTTTTCTTTTATAAAATCAGCATAAATTCAAAAAGGATTTTTAGGATATAAACATTTCTACCTCAGTCAGTCTGATAAAATGGTGGTTGCCGACTAATGAAATAAACAAATCCCATGATCCCAAGCTACATAATGATTTCACAACACTAAATCACACACTGTCCGTTTAACTGTCTAAATTCAAAGATAAATTAAATATTATTTTTCAGCTTAAGCATTTCATACTAGAATTAAAACTATCTGCATCTCTGTTGCCGACCAATGTTTTGTTACTGTGGGTCCTACTTGACTGGTTGATGCTGACAGCTCATCTTCATTAGGGCTTTTTGCTGTGAGCCGTCAGCATCACTGGCTCTTCCTGTGCCGAGAACACACACACTAACATGCTGGGAGATGTAAATGATCTGTTGCTCAACCTGTCTGCCCTGTGACCTGCGCCCAGTAACCCTCACCAGGGCGCCGCCGACCCCGTTAACTCAGCGATCCCTTATAAACACGAGAACACTGTCACACAGTTATAAGTTGGTTCAAAATCACACATTTCAGCACTCAAGCCGCTAACCGGGACGTGTGTATACAAACCTGCATGTAAGCGAACATACATAAACACATAATAGCGTGACTTAAAATCCCAATTTGCTAATTTTGAGCTGGCATTTTCAGTTTATGTGTTATGTTTAGTGGCTCTTTCTGTGTTGCCCACAAACACACACAAAGAGACAAACACACACACACACAAACACAGACACACACTCACACACACACACACCTGCTAGTGCAGCAAAACCACTAACAGCCAAGGATCACAGAGTCCTTTTGTCAAACAGGGAAATTAGCGCTGGCTCTCACTCGTTAGAGACCCATTGTAGCATTAGCACATTGTCATGGTCACTGAGCCTCTTCGATTTAGCACCGTGGCACTCCAGCTCAGACATTTTTCCCTTGAGGGTTAACACATTTGCATATGATGCATGCATCTCCAAGTATGATGGTTAAATTTCCCTGTTTAGCGAAGGAAACATCTGTTCCTGTCATGAACTAAATAATAGGACAGTAGTGCCTTGTAAAGAAAATGCATCATAAGAACAGCTAGAAAAAATGTGACATAATATTGTGCTCACAGAGAAGTGGTCGGGGTGGATGACGGGTGTGTAAAGGTCTTGACTCTGACGCCAGAATCCTGAGTTTGAATCCTATATGTTGTGAGGTTTAGGCAACAAAAACACTCTAGTAAAGGTCAAATAAAGGTTGTGATTTTGTTTAAATGTTAGTAAAAATCAGCTCATCAAGTCTTCAAGATATTCAGTAAATATATATGTGAGTGGACTATTTTAAAAAGTCCAACTTGTCACAAAAACTGCAAAACCCTTGCACATGTATAGAAACATTATAGACTGTGTTTTGTGACTTTTTAATGAACAGTTGTGATAACTGGGTTAGAAGTGCAATAGATAGCTTCCCCAATTAGTCTTGTCTTATAAAAGTGCCTGCACAATTTTTTGTCAGCTCTGTGCTCATAAAAGTATCGTGCACAAACTCCAAATGTTGCTAAAAGTCTCCAGATGATGAGCACTTTTTAGCATATGGATGCATAATGGTGTCATCTGTATGCAAAAAGCTTAATAGCTGATCCTGTTGCAATAAGGAATAATCACCTGAAGCCCAATAATAATAATAATAATAATAATAATAATAATAATAATAATAATAATAATAATGATGTAGACAAGGAGCTCTTTTGCCAAATAATCACTAAATTAATTCGACAAAATTGCAAATTTAGTGTAAGAAATTATCAATTTAAATTTATGAGGGATGAGATCAATTTGAGTTACATCCTCCTGCCTGCCTCACACTCACATCCACATTCATACACTGACTGCACAAGAGGAGAAGGAGAGACCGCAGTGCTGTATGCAGAGGAGCTGCGGACTGTGTTACTCTGGACAGCATGCAAAGCAATGAATCACAACATGATACACTTAAAAATAAAGTTCCTAAAAGTTCCCAAGAGGATCTGAGAAGTCATTGAATTGAATGAGAAAGTCGCCAAGTTGCCAACACTGTAATCCCATTAAAAATTGTATATATACACACTGATACAAGGATTTGAATATGTGTTAGGTCACTGGCCTCTGGCTGAGAATATGAGTTAGCTAACTTTTGTGCATGTGGCAAGGTGTTGAGTATAATGTTCAGCATTAGTTTCAAGGTCACAGGCCCAGATACCCCCCACCCATCCACACACACACACACTCACACACATTCACACACATTCACACACACACACACAGGGGATGGTAATAGCGGTGCTGACAGACATGTGAGACCAGCTGAGCTGGAAGCCTTAGCGGCAGTTGAAAGCTCTGAAAAGGCCGTTCGGACACTTTTAAACATCAGCAACTTAAAGCAGCAAAGAGAGAGACATCTGTAAACAAGAACTGGGAACAGACGAGGGATTATGGAAATGTCGAGGACTAGCTGTCCGTCTGTCTATCTCTGCCTGACAAATGACCTGTTCATTGACAGAGAAAATATGAAATATTAAAAACCTGATTAAAAACCTTTTTTTGCACCTGATTCTAGTAAATATGTAAGAATGTACAATACAATAATCTTTCTAAATATTTCTTAGAGGTCAATTCGTGTGAAATATATATATACATATATATCGTGTAAAACACAAATAGATATGTTGCTTCATGAAATGGTAAATTAAAGTGAAAAGAGTTAGTTCTGTAGTAACACTTTTTTGGCCTTTTTGAAATTTTTTTTATTTAATGTTTTTGAACGTTTATAATAACATTGCAATATTTTAGCTTAATTTAGTCAGGAAAAATGATAAAAATTGATCTCGGAGATGATCCAATTTAGTTTAAGTTTAAAAATTTTGAAAAATGTACACTATTCATTTTAAAATCAGTTCAAAATTATAGGAATAAAGGAAAACTTTTGCATTTTTAACAATTATTATTTATGTACAAATTTTTCAGCTTTTTTTGTAAAGTTGTAAGTAATCTTTTTGAATTTTATATATTAATTGAAGGAATTGTATAAGAAGTGCAGATTTGGATTGTCGTCTAAATATACTTTGATACGATTGTACACACATGATTATGGTTTAACTGTACAATAATATAATACATATAAAACAAATAGGAAAACTATATATGTATTTAACAAACACATGTAAATAGATAAATGTAGAATAAATTATATGTTAAATCATAGATTGGAAAATAAATACATGTCTGTATTTGACTAAGTGACCATCAGGGGACCTCTCAACTTCTATTCAGTATAAACTGGTGAGTTTGGGGAATCTGCTGGCTCTCTGTCTCGTACCTTGTAAGACGAGCATCCACGTTCGTCACGGTCATGCGCCAAATTCCTCCTAACATCCACCACCTGGCTGTTGACAGTCATGGGTCTCCTGCCATTTTAATAGGGGCACACGCGCACACACACACACACAAGCACACACGCACAGATCAAAGTCTTTACTAGTGGTGAACAACACTATAAATACCTGCTGCGAATAGCATGAGACTCGGCTGATGTATGATAATGTTCTCATTACAACAGGCTTTGTGTGTGCATGTGTGTACGAGAATGTGAGTGTGTGTGTGTGAGTGTGTGTGTGTGCCTGTGACAGTATGAGTGTGAAGCCGACAGGTTTCACCACCTCGCTGATCCACAGGCTCGGTCTGATTCTCTCCTCTTCTTTCTGCTCTTCAGTTCCTGTGACTCTGTCGCCTCGAAGATGATAGTAAACAACATTTAGGTTGTTTATCACACTGCAATAGAGGTGGGAAGTGAATTATAAATACATAATTATTATATTTACATACAAATACTAAATGACTGTACTTAAGTAAGGTTTTAGGTTTCTGTACTTTACATAAGTAGTTATTTTTTTACATCGTTTAATTTTTCACACTTAAATTTTGACACAAATATCTGCATTGACTCTCATATTTTCAAAATAGTAATACACTCCAAAGCTAGTTTACTCCAAAACAGTGTTCATCAATACTAGTTAATGATTTTAAAGTCAAGTTTTGTATTTTTGTAGGCTTTTAAAAAAATACCACGTCACCTAACTGCCAAAACCTGCACAGCACGACTTTATCAAATTATAGGAGGTTTTGTTTTCTGGTCTCCATCACTGAGTGATGACTTGGTTATGTCACTTTTGCCAGATTTAGTTCTTTGGCTGGTAGCAGGATAAATCAGAAACAGATTTCAGTGTTTGTTGCTGTAGGGGCAGCTTTTACCTAAGACTGACAATTTTATCTTGGTTCGAGTTAACCTTTATGTTCCCAGATTTTTCTCTAAAAGGGTTTATTCTTTTTACCATTCCTATGACTACTGTTACCAGCTATAATAATCCTAAAAAAGAAAGCCAAAAAAAACAGGATAAACAGAGTTTTGGCCCGTCTCGTTGGTCTCCTGGCAGAGAGAGCTGGTTGTTCTGATCCGAGAGCAGCTGGAGAAACACAAGGTCACATGGGATCAGGCTTTCCCTTCAAACAGCTGGCCAAACAAACCCAGCCTGGCCAGACACTTACACACACACACACACACTGATTCAAGCATACACAACGCAGTTAAACACACATATTGTGCCTTCATGAAAGCGTATAAAGGGTGTGGACAAACTGTTCATACTTATGCACTTATGCACAAAAAACCATGTCACTGCTCTCCCGTCGGTGCACAAAAACCATGTTAGTACACATCGTGTGAAAAGTTTCCAGTAGGGTTGAAAATGATAAATGGGCATTCATCACTTACATCTCCCAAATGTTAACTCTTCAGTTGCAGAAATAAAGTTCACTGCCAAACATTTTGTCTGTATGAAGTTTAAAATGTGTAATTATGGCAGAAAATGTATTTTATATGTAAAAAAAGGAAAATCTAAAGAATTAAAGCTCGTCAGTTTTACATATGACAACATCAACTTGCTATTAAATCATATTTATTTCAATTTTGGAGTATTTTTTAAGATATGTGTAGATTAAACTGTACTTTGCTCATGAAAACATTCGGCTTTACCTGACTTTATTTATTGATATCTCAGTCTCTCTCTTTAAAGCAAACACTTACTCTCCTTGCATGATTTTTTTTCAAACTTCGTCCTCGTTTGTCTTTGTCGTCTGCAGTTTGACTCGTCTGAATCACAGCCTGGCCAAACCCTGGAAACCCCTGCAGTTTTGACAAAAAAAAAAAAGAAAACCTGTGTGTGAATAAGATTAATGAATGATGACAACTCTGAAACCCATCAGTTCTCAAAAGTTCAATTTGTCTGAATTTTTTCGTCCATAAATATGAACACAAATAAGGCAAAAAGTAAGGGATTTTCATTATGACCTCACATCAGACATGTTTTATTACTGCTGATTATAATAATTAC
This sequence comes from Acanthurus leucopareius, assembly GCA_029814765.1. Lineage (NCBI taxonomy): Eukaryota > Metazoa > Chordata > Actinopteri > Acanthuriformes > Acanthuridae > Acanthurus > Acanthurus leucopareius. The sequence goes on along the minus strand of JAQMCX010000011.1, from coordinate 1,257,770 downwards.
CATCAAAGAATGTTAATAGCTCTACCAAATGATCATAATAAGACTGTTTAAGTTTTGAATATCTTAAAATAATTCTTTTCATCAATCAAAAACATTAAAATAATGACCTTGAAACACACTGCAAACTCAAATAATGTAAAAATGATTGAAAATGACTATATATCTTTAAATAAATATCTTTATATACCATATTTAACCCATATCCAATAAAAACATCTGCTAAATGCATGTAATAAAGAGGGACAGCTTACAGCTTAGCATATAAAGCTTAAACAAAAACTGCATGCTATGGTGTTAGCATGGATTCTAACATTGTGCCAAATTGCTTGTACATGCTAACGTATTAACATATATTATGGACACATTTTTTATAATCTCCTGTTAAAAAAATAATATATATCAAATAAGTTAAATAGCCATAGTTTATCCAGCTCAAATTGAAAACACATTAGTGGGATAGTTTTAATAGTTAACCACACAGGGATGAAGGGTGGGGCTGTGGCGGCATTTGTTGTGTGTGTAAATGCGGGCATGTGCGTGTGTTTGTTAGAGGCCCATTTACCAGGTTTATACATTGTGTTTCCAGGCGGGATCATTAACGTGTAACAACATTGTTCACAGCTTATCAGAACATTTACGTCTCACCATGAGATGTCTGCGCCCGGACGGATCATCCCGCCGTCCCTGACGAAGATGAATTGACTTGAAATGCCAGTAGAGACGAAGGCTGAGGGGGGGTTGAAGAATGGGCAGGGGAGGTTTCCCCAAATACACACACTAAATTTAGGGGGGCACAGGGCACTGAGGGGATGAGTTTGGGGACAAAGGGTGGGTGTGAGAGGGTCACTGGATGATTTTATTTTTTGCAGATAAGCTCTTGGAGCCCTCAGCTTTATTTCTCTCAACTGTTTTTCTCAACATGATCTCTTACTGGCAGCACCGACCAAGAGCAAAGCTTTTGCAGATAGATGCTGTACATGTGCGAGTCTCCTTAGATCACAGGAGATAAACTGAATTTGCAGTTATATAAATGTCTCCCAGAAGCAAACCAAACAAACCAAGCAGTCCAATCAATAGCTATTCAGCAGTTTTTCTGCAATGAAGTCCAGTGCTGTTATGAAGGCTAGTTTTCTAAAAATGTGGCCATGCTATACAAAGTAAACCTCAGCATAATCCTCCTTGAAACACACAAATTTCTGTGAACGTAGCTTTATGATGTCATGAAATGAAAATATATGCGTAACAATTCAATTGGTTGATTACCAAGAAGCCACAATTGGTTTTATATATTTTTTTGAATTATTCTGGTAAATGTAATTCTCCGTAAAAACAAAAAACAGTCAATAAAAAATTGCGTCAGTCTGTACTTTTAGTCCCTTGCTGACAATGAATTTGCGAAAATAAATGTGTCGCGGATTATGTTGCAGTCTCTCACTGTATTTTTTCAATACTACCACTAGGAGCCACCAAAGACAAATAATTTCCTACACATGAGGTACAGTGAAACACCATCAAGAGGATAGCTTAGATCTATAAAATGACATCCAATTTGTAAAAACCAAAAAGACTAGCATGGAGGTTAAACTTATGCAGTTAGATCATCTCTCTCACCTTGATGATCTGTATCTAAAAATCTGTAGTGAGGCGATAAATTTTTGGTCAAACAATGTAAAGTCAGCAAACATATGAGAAACTCTCTCAACCTGTAAAGGGTTCAGTAGCTTTTTGCTGTACATAGGTCCTGATGCAAGCAGCATTGTGCCAAGGGAGGGATTAAAGTGGGATCTGCTCCATCTACAGCGAACTGCACAGACTGATAGAGTGTTTACGCTGTAAGCAGCAGAGCTCAAAGAGAGCGGCATGTCAGCATGGCAAGTCAATTTATAGCAATCCATCCACCAGCTCCTCAGTCACAGATTCACTGTGTAACCTTATCTGTTCACTCCAGAGCCACACACACACACACACACACACACACACACAAACACACACACACACACACACACACCACACACTATACATACACACAGCATATACATACACACACACAGCATATGCACACACACACAGCCTGTATGCACTTGAGTCTCCATGGAGGATTTAATGGCCACAGGTCTCTATTTGACACAATGGACCCATTTCTACAAACTGAAACCAAAATCTTATGTTGTTTGCAATAAATATATTAATTTTTTTTTTTTGACACAAATGTTGAAAGTAACTGAGGTAAGAACATAAATCAGGTTACACTTTTTTATTAGTGTCCTTGGCTCATTATGCATTTTGCAAATTATTTTAAAGATCCTGGGATTTTGGGATCTGGCTGATTTCCCTCCAAATCAAACAAGCAGCTCATAAATATTGTTTGTTAGCAAAATTGGCTTATAGAGTTTATATTAAAGAAAGAGATTATTGTTCTAATTATTAGAGTCTGTCATCCATGTGGACTTAAAGTCAAAACTGAGACTCAACATTTAAATCCTGAAGGAGCCCTAAAATGCTCCGACTATTGAACAGCTTTATTACAGCAGAGCAAAACGTATCAGCTGAGGAAGACTATGTGATTAAATTAAAAAGTACAGAACAAGTAAGTGGACGTTGAGTGGAGACTGTTTCGACAGCTGCTGTTCCTGAGGTCAGTTGGTCAACTGATCATTGACAGGGCATTGATTAGTTGTTCATGTTCGAAAGCAACAGATTGTGACGTTTTGTTGAAAATCACCATGAATGGCAGCTTTCTCTCTGCTGTTATTGCAGCGTACCCCCCTCCTGCTCCCAGGGGCACCGAGAGCTTTCACCAAGTTTAAATGATTTACATTTTCATTGACACTAACGTTTGTTTTCTGTCAGTCTGCGCGTTTAAGTGTTTAAAGGTCAAAGAGTTTGAAATCAATTACAAGCTTAAGCTTTGGGCTCCGTTTTCCTCAGAGTCAAACAGGAGAAAGAACATGACGTTAAAAAAAAACATCTGAAAGTTTTTACATTCTGACAAGAAGAAATAAAGAATTTAACAAGAAATATAAAAATGAAAATTTCTACCTTTATCTCATTTTTTAAAAAATTGTAAATAAAAAAACCCTGATATTGTTATTTTCCATGTAGTTCTCTGTCTCCCATAAAAGGTTTTAGATCTGCTCTATCTGGTCTTCCTCACAGGAAGTGACATGTTTTGTAAAGCTGTTATAAGAACTGTGTGATGAGCGACAGCAGTGACAGTTCAGGGGAAGAGCAGATGTGAAGAACATCTGATATCACCAAAAAAAAAAATCTGGGTCGCTACTTTGACGAGTACGTGCTTTGCTTTTTAAATTATGCCTTAAATTACTATTACTATTACTAAAAGACTTTATGTCAAAAGCCCTCTTTGTAACTTTTCAGTTTAAGTTGACATTAAGCTTTGTGATATAAAATGGATCTCTGAGGGCAACCAATTCAGAAAGATTTCAAAAGCCTCATGAACAATAAATAATAGTAGATAAACCAGTTATTTACAGTCGATGTCTTGTGGGGATTAGTGTAAGATGTGATGCAGTTTGAGGAGCCGGTTACGCTGTGACTGTGAGCTGGATGTTGGATGCTGTCTGTGGAGCAGCAGCAGTGTGTGAGCTGCAGACAGGAGGTGGTCTGCTCGGCTCTGACAGAGCGCCACTGCTGGACTCCAGATGTGCTGCTGAGGGAAAGTTTCAGCTCTGGAGCTTCCATCTGAAGAGTGACATCGACCTCGACCGGAACCTTCCTCACCACACACACACACACACACACGCACACACATGCAAATGTAGGCCAGTGCACACACACACACACACACACACACACACAAACATGCAAGTGATTTACATATGTATTCATACATTCACACCTTCTTTGTATTTTCAGTGCATCACTCAAATATTTTATCGTAGACTTCTTTGATTCTGCATTTACCATTGTTTATTTTCTGCATCAGTGAATTACTACTGCAATATTTATTGCATTTTTTCCTGCAAAAATTATAAAATTTTTAGATGAAATTTAGACAACATAATTGGTAATTATTCAAAATGACAAACAACAAAGTCCTTATTTTTAGAAGAACACAACCCACAGCTAATCAGCAACATCATCACTTTCTTTATTTTATACTTATGTATTTATAATCTTTCTATATTTCAATCTATTCAACATTTTACAATATATGTTTGGTAGAAAGCAGTTATTGGTCAGGTCAGTGAAAGATCAGAGGAGACAGGACAGAAATATTGCTGTTAAAATGTTTCTAATGTCATTTTTTAAAATACTGTGAAATTAAATTATATTCACCTTCACTGTACGATGCAACAGGCAAAAATCTCAGACAGGAATATTGTTGTTTTCTAAGATTGAAGCTATAAACCCGTTTTTTCAAGGTGAAGGAAAACATTTCACTAGCATGGCCAAAGAGAAGAGCAACAAGCTGTCAGCTGAAAGTAATACATCGCTGTAACCACAGACGTGGTGAGAGCGATTATGAGAATTTAATTTTGGAAAATACTGTGAATTTTACTAATGTGGATGGGATGTTGTGGCCCCGCTGTGTGATTCATGCTATGATGACTTTTTTTTTTTTTTTTTTTTAGTTTTTTTCTTAACACGAAAAATGTTTCCCAGCTAAATTTCCACCTCTGTCTCTCATGCTCTCCTCTCCTTGTTTCTCCCTCTGGAAGTCAGAGTGCTCGGGGCTCATCCACAAAAGCAGGCAGTTATATTTACTGCATGTAGACACATGAAGGTCAGACACGTAAAGTGCTCCTGATGGCTTTGCCAAATGGCAGCTCCTCGCCGTCCCCGCCAGACTTCTTCTGCGGGGAGCAAATGTCGTTTCCACCGAGCGGGACATGTATACGCCTCCATTGAAACAGCCACGGTGAGAATTCAGAGCAACTTCAGGAGGTGACAAAGAGACGTCTGTGCTGACATCTCAAGAGTGATAATAAAACGAGTAAGGCGACTGGATCGAACGGCATTAAGTTTGGTAGACTGCTCTGCAGTGCAGGAAAGAAAGAACAGGGAGGGAGACATTTTGAAGCTGGGAGCCGGGCTGTAAAGGGACGTCTGAGGCCCTCAAGTCGTGTCCAGTGAATAATTCACGTTGAAAAGTTTTTTCCTCCTTAATTTTCAGTCTGGCAGCCCTTTTCCCCTTCAGATAATTTAGGGCTTGTTCCTTGGGAGCAGTGGGCACCAGGTATGAATCACCGGCCGTCCACCGAAGCCTTGCTCAAGAGCATAAACGTCCAACTATCAGCGAAGTCTTGCTGTGTGTGTAAATAGCACCTTCATAACCACCGTGTTCTCATGGAAACACCGTTAACTCGATAGCTCTTTGGAATCCATTTCCACATGGCCTCGAAATGGACGGAAAGTTTCCAGAGATACTGAACGCGTCAGTTGTTGGCAAGACTTGAGCTTTATATTCTCACATATATGTATCTGTGTTTCTGTTTTATTATCATCATCATTATTATACTAACAATAATTACTTTTATGTCATGTTGTATTGAACAAGTGCTGAAAATAAGGGTTGAAATAGCAGGGCGATGATGACTACTGATGTCTTTAGCTTCACCTGCCTCCAGACTTGTAAAAGTGATGAGATTCCACAGTTCATACGTTCGTACTCACCTGCTGTAGGAGGTGTGTGGTCCGTCTGACCTCTGAGACCGAGAGGTCAAAGGTGAAAGACATAAAGTGTGGATATCAGAGAGGTTATGTACACCTTTGACCTTGGGTCATCAACTCTGAAGGACAAACAGGCCTTGCATTTTGCATTCAGGAAGAGCCTGGAGGAGGCTAGGGTTATTTTTTTTGACTTGATAAAGTCAGTGTTTATGAGGACATTTTGTTAACAAAAAACAAATTAACAATGAAGATAACATCTGTACTTCTTTTCCTTATACTCTTGCAAATTTATTTTGGATGTGGGGATATTAAATGCATTTGTCATAAACAAAATAATATTCTAGTTTATCTTTGGGTCAAGGGTTAAGCTCTCAAAAAACTGATTTATTTTCTTATAATTCAACTATTTGCATCTTTAAGTTAGACCCTCCCTGACTGGTAAATAACAACATCATTCTACTCCACAAGATTTCAGACATAAAGCAGTCCCTCCAGGATTTCGTGGGCGTTTTTCAAGATTGTTGCGGCCTAAAATGCCTGAATTCGCGGCAGCTTTTCTAAAAAATTGCGATGTAAGTTGCAATGTTTTAAGCGTATTTGTTGCGATGAAATTGCAGGAGACAGT
>JAQMCX010000011.1:1234839-1251411 GCA_029814765.1 Acanthurus leucopareius | reverse complement strand
AAAAATTGCGATGTAAGTTGCGATGTTTTAAGCGTATTTGTTGCGATGAAATTGCGGGAGACAGTGAAAATTGCTAATAAGTTGCATTTTTTTTCACCACAATATTGCACGGGGTGCAAAACAGTTTACCTCCGCTTTCATGAAAAACATCAGGGAATTGTTTTGCATGGTCTTTAGCAGTAATTTTTGGTGGTAAGTGAGAGACATTACTATCGCACGTCTGGATCTTCAAACCATAAACAAGGAAGTGAATTCGGTGACGTACGTGCATTACGTTTGTGCTGGGGACTACTATGATTGGTGGAACTCACGGGAGGCTGGCCAAAATTGCAGAAAAGTCGTGGTGATTGGACAAAATTGCAAGGTCGCGCAGAATTCACGGAGATTGGTTGAATTTTTGTTAATTGTTGCAATCGCAACATCGCGAATTCCTGGAGGGACTGATAAAGCCTGTCCCATAGTCCATTTGTCCATCAGTTAAGGTTAGGATTAGGTGATAATGATTATGGCAGCTTTACAGTTTCCCTTTTTCAAAAACAAGAAAGTCTTTCTTCAGGACATTAAATCATAAAGGGTTAGAAAGGTTAGAAGTGAAGAAACAGTCCTGATGGAAACTTGTCACAGCAAGCTTTTTTGTTAACAGCTGTTGTAAGGCTTTTAATTGTGATTATTTAATATAGTGAGAGCCACTAATTGAAATTCCATTCATTTGTATTCTATTGGACTGGCAGCAAAAAACTTAAGAGACAGATGTGACTGTATAAGACACAAAGTATCTACCTGGCTGGATACACTAGAGGTAATTGAGAAAATATATACTCATATTCGATGGTGGTCCTGCACATATTCCAGACCCTTAGAGCTCTGTAAGAATAGAGGAGTGATCACATCCTCGTGAAGGACGGGCCACAGTGAGCACAGAGGCTCATCACATCTTTTTCCATCTCCCACACTGTCTCTGACACCGGCCAGGGATTTTATAACACGGGTGAATAAAGATGATGGAATGGTGAAGCTCCACGGTTTAGCTATGGACTGCAAGCACTGCAGGCATCTGATACGTAAGCTCATCCGCTGTATGTATGCATGCACGTACACATGCACAGCCACAGCTGATGGCTTTAACATCTGACGTCCAGCTTTGGTTTTTTAAGTCTTGGCTTGGTCGGCAGGATTCCTGAAATAGATATCTCAGAGCGAAAAAAGTCGGTGAGACTACAATGTCAAAGGCAATCTTTCAACTTCTCTGTTTTGCTTCAATTATTGAATCAGATTTTATTACTGGTGGTTACAAATGTTGGCGAGGCCATAAGATCCAGAGCCATAGCTATTTCCTTTGTAACCAAGAAAGTTGTTTTGAAACAGATCATGTCCTGCTTGCTATCCATCTCCCTCATCTTTCCTTTAATCTCTGACTGCTGCCTGTTGACCTGTAAATCTATTATTAGTGTGTATTTATAGTAGAAGTGGAAAGCCTAAAACTCTCCCATCAACAACAAGCTGATGGGCTCAGCTTTCTGCACAATAAAGTCTGCCTGTTTTCATCGACCTCATGGCGTGACACTAAGTGGTGCCACTCACCAACATTCAGCCCATTTAACAATGTCACAGCATCGGCCACAGCATCACACTTCACTCATCCACTACAGCTGATGGAGTGACACCGTGTCACCTCTTTGTGTGTGTCGTGTTGTGGAAGTGATGACCACATAGCACCTTGTCTGCTCAAAGTCACCTCCTCCTCCTCCTCCTTCCTGCTCCAACAGCATCACATCCTGCAGCTGTTACCTGCAGGAAGATTTGGCTAGATCCCTGAGAGATCAAGGAGGAGCGCCTGGCACTGTCTCATTATGCTGCAGCACAGTGTGTTTAAGTGTGGATCATGGCAACTCAGGGCATTTTAGCCTCTTCAGTCAAAACCGGGATAATGCCATATTATTTTGCCACAAAATGATAAAAAACACAAGATGCCCAGGATGAAATTGAAATAGAAATTCATCATATTTCAGTTTGTTGATTCAAACTTGTACCCACTCTCTCTCCCTGTCAGATCTTTTGACAGCTGAGATCAAGATTAGTCAGACTGCTCCAACTAACATGTTGATTAAGTTCAATTCTTTCTTTGTTCTAGTAGATGGACCTTCAGTAAGCACTAGACTTTGGTGGTATCAAGCTTTTATTGATACAATGGTATTTAGAAATCCAGAGGTTATAATTTTCAATACTGCCAAAAATACAAATGCTGTTCTGCTTGTCATCCTGTTGCGGAGGTGATCTTTGTGTTGTAATGCAGAGAACACATCACTAGAGGTAATTTATTACTGGTGGAACAGGCAGCTGAGCTGAGGAATATGGCAATTTGAAGTGGTGAGGTTACTTTCACAGAACTTCTAAAAGAGAAGAACACTTCTACACCCCTGCTGGGATGTATTATGTGTTGAGTCCTGATGATAAAAGTGAGCCAACAAAACATGGCAAAATTATTTTAGCAGGTAAATTGTTAATTAGACCCACAGCATTGTGAGGCAGAAAATGTCATACATGCTACAGTGACCTCTATGTTTAGCAGCTTAGCTTTCACAGTTTTTTTCTTTGACAAATACCAACACGTACTGTTTATCCCTGTGACCCCTGTGACCCCTGTGTCAGGAAGTTATGAATTTTTAAGAAAGGTTGTCACCTTTGCCAACTGGTCACCTGACCTTCATTACAGATGAGAAAATGCTGCTGATTTGAATCCAACTTGTATGGCAAGTTTTTATGTTAGTGTGTGTGCTTTAGTGTAATGTTGGGAGAAAACATGCAACATGTTAATCCGCTGATCAAAACATGCTCAGCAGCACCACCAGTGGTCATAAACATACCTACATATTGGTAATTTAAAGCTTTCTTTAACATTCTTTTAAGACATGCTTTTTTCAGGATGGAGTGTATTTTATGCAAAAGTGACCCATGATGTTTTCTGTGATTTTTGAAATTCAAATTTCTGCAATCCTTTTCAATATTTAAATTTAGTCCAGTTTCTGTGTTAGCTGGCCGTGACCTCTGATCATTAGTAACACCCTTGTTTGTGTGAATCCACATGGATGTTTAGAGATGTTCAGAGAACCATAACTACCGTCTTAGATGACACTTCCAGGCTGATGCACCTGCTTCTTAAAAAACATGCATGTCTCTGGTTGCAGAATGTGTCTTAAACAAAGTGCAAAAGCTCAGTTAATCTGTTCCTCTGTATCCACTGGCTCAGCAGGTGTGATGAAAGCTTTACAATAGACTCACAATAGAGCCACTGTATCATCTGCCAGCAGAGAGACACACAGCACAGCTGCACCCACTGCTCTGTATGTAACGGCCTTAACAGGACTGACTCATACAAAATACACTCTGCCCCCCCCCCCAAAAAAAAAGCACACAGGAGCATATATACACACACTTTCCCTTTCTTGCAAACATACACACACAGATGTTCAAACCTCATTTGGCCCCGCTGCAGCTTTCCACTCTAAGCAAACATTTGTTTCACCTGAAACCTGAAAGGTATCGATAGCATCTACATAGGTGTAAAGACAAACAGGCCTAAAAACACAAACATGCTTTAGCAAACATCAAAAATGGACGCAAACAACTAAACAACTCAGACACGCAAATAAACTTTCATTAATGAAAGTGGCTGCGCTTGCAAACAAATACATACACCATGCAACATTGATTACCCCCGCTGCATGAAAGCCAGACATTAAGCCCTGAGCGCCACAGCATCCAGAAGCGACACCTTAGCCCAGGATTTAATTTTGTGTGGCGGCGGGCGCTAGAAAAACACATGATGTAGCCAGTTGTTTTGGAGGGCAAATGGAGCAGCCATCATAAAGGCCGGTTTTATTAGCTGTTGCTTGATTTGTTCCTGCAGCCTGCGGAGTGAGCCGCTAAATCAATGCGTCCAGCTGTTCTCCGAGCTTGCCGGGGCTCTCTGGACGCGCAGCAGGTGTATGGCCCCCTCGGCCCAGTCACACACACCCGCTCACATAACAAATAATAACGGCCTCCACACACGGCCCATCCATCACTGTTATGGCCCGGCCCGGGAGACCGGCGCTCACACACTCACGCACGCTCAGGGACTGTGTGAGTGTGTGTGAGTGTGTAACACAGAGCACACGCATATGCTCATACACAGTTGTGGAAACATACTCTTGACAGGAATTCCTGCACATATAGTACGTATTATATGTGCACACACAGATTTGGTTTGTGTTTCTATACTTGTGAGGGCCCTGGTTGCTTATAATGGATTCCTTAGCCTCTTGCTTTTACCTTAAACATAAGAACTGCGTGCCAACCCTCAAATCTCAACCTTCAAAATAATTTTAACCACTATGAAAAAAAAAAAACTCACTCTCTAGAAAGGTCCTCATATGGCTTGAACTCCAAGTGGTCCTCACAAAGATAAAAGAGCACACACAGGCAGCAGAAACACTTGGTGATTTAAAGGTAAGGCACTAACTGGCAGGCACACCAACACTTTCCCATATGTGCACACACACACATACACACACACAAAGATATGAACTGGCACACATTTGTGCTCTTACAGACACTCACACACAAACACACAAGCTTTTACATAGACACACTTGTAATCGCACACTGATGCAGATGGACAAATAACGATGGGGACACCTTGGCTTATACACTGACCCACATACGCTCACACACACATCACACATACACACATAGAAAAAACTAAAGCACACAGGTATGGGTTTGTGACTGAAGGACGTACACGTGCCGACTTTCACAGACGCAAAAACACACAGTGAAACATTCAGACTGGGACAGACACACACACACACAAACACACACACGTATACATAGGGGGACGATCTATCATAGTTATGGCTCAGCTCCACTCAAAACCATTTTTTTTCTAAAAGCAACTGAGTGAAGGGCTCAAGTCGATGAAGAAAAATGTTGTATATGTTTCTGTCACCAAACTGTCCTCTGCTGCTGCCACTGCTTGTTACACACTATGTTGACTTTAAAGGGCCAGTTCACCTAAAGAATATGTTTTTTCACCAACCTTAAGTTGTAACATGAAAAAAAAATTCTTTGGTAAAAATATTTTTGATTACAACTGTTGCAAGTAGAATCTCAAGGTTAAAACAACACAGGAAAGACCTTTTACTGCTGAATTATTTTGGATGATATTTACAAATCTCTGAGCACCACAAATGTAAATTGTGATGGAGGCCGAAATCTCATAAACAAAAATAATATCTGCATTGATAGACACTACAAGAGGTAAGTAAGACAGTCTCATTTGCCTGTAGTGCACAAATACAACAGCTGGATTGCGGTAAGGCCTAAAATCAATCAGTCTTCCGAACAGCGAGGGTCCACATCTGGTGTAACTCAAAACGAGGGGGGGAGAAGGAGAGGCGATCTAGCAGGTGATGGCAGCAAACTTCACTAAAGAGTGAAACCAAGAGTAGAGGGAGGAGGAGGCTAAAAGAAAGGAAAGGAAAGGAAAGGAGAGAAAAGGAGAGAGGAACAGAAGGATAGAAGAGAAGAAGAAAACAGAGGTAAAGAGGAGTGGAGGAAAAAAATGAGAGGAAATGATGCTGATCAGAGATGCAAGGAGAGACGAGGAAAGGGAAGATGGAGAAGACTATGAAGATCCAAGACAGGAAAATTGAAAACTTGGAGGAAAACTAGGAAATTGAAGAGTAGGAGGGGGTGAGATGGGAAGAAACAGCACAGTTGGAGACATAAAGTGATCCTGTGCTCTGAGTTATTTTCTTATTCAATTTCAGGTAATGTTCATTATGAAACAGTAGACTCCATCCCACCCAACCAGGAGCTCTCCAGAGTAAATGGCAGTCAACACTACGTCAAGACCAATGACATTTTATCACGGTGAAGGAATGTGTGTGTGCATGTGTCTGTGTATGCATATACGTGTGTGTGTGAACATGAATGTGTGTGTGACCTAGCTGCAGGAAAGCAACTGGCCCAAGGAAAAGGACATATCTGCCTCAGTCCTTAACAGCTGGTCCCTACAGTTGCCCTTTTCCACACATGAAAGGGCAACAGCCACAGCATGGGTACATGCATGCGTGTATGTGTGTGTGTGTGTGTGTGTGTGTGTGTGAGTGTGTGTGTGTGTGTGAATGAAACATGAAAGACAAAGGCAGCAACAGGCATCACTATGAAATATTCAGTGCCTCATAAATCAGTGCTGCGCTGATCCATGAACAATTTGAGCGTTAAGAGTGAGTGTGTGGGAAAGTGGGATTCATACATGCTTATTTCTAAAGTGATGTTACTGAATTTATTCACAGATAAAAGTTTATAATGGTTGATTCAGCCATTTTCCTATTCTTTTTTTATTAAAAAAAAATGTATTTACACCAAATGCATAGTTACTGTTACATACATGTCTGCTAACTTTCACTTACATGTGACTTGACTGTGACTGACACTTGTTGATTTCAGTTGCAGAACATCAATTGTTTATTTACTGGACAAAAAAGTTGTATGTTATAGTTTTTTCAATTGACTGTTTTAATGCCAGGTCCCCACAATGACAGGAAATTACTAATGCTCATTTACAAGCAAAGTGAAGGCGGAGGAAAAAGAAAGTCAGAAAACTATGATGAAATGATGATATTGTAAAATGTTTTCTTCTCAGTGGAATAGAAAGGATGATCAATTATATATCTCAACCATGTAAAACAAAACATTGCAATCCAATCCAATCCCAACTTTTGTGGTGAGTTGGCCCTTTTTTTCCCCAGCAACTGATCCTGATGGGTAAAAATACCTTAATATTTACATTCAGACTGCAGATTGCTGATTACATTTATTAATTTTTTGTATATTGCTTCATCACTGAAATATCATGTTGATTTTAAAGTAATAACTTAACCTCACCTCATATTGAAGTGGACTAAAGTCATAAATGATCATCTGTATCTTCATCTTCTTCTGATGGAAACAGAGCTGCGTATTCTGCCTGATGTCAGCTGATTTCTTGCAGTAATGCAGTTTAGCGCTGTGTTACTTTCACACCTCTGTGAAAAGACTTTGGTTGATCAATATGAAAAGAGTTCTGGTTTCAGCACAGAGGTCAGTGAAGTCTAATATTACAACCAAGGAAAGTTTATTGTATTGTCTCTGCTGTCTTGACCTCGTTCAGTTTATGGTGTATACATTGAACATAAAAAGGTCTGTTTCAGTGCTCAAGAGGTTGAGGTGTCAATTACATACCTTACAGCATAACTTTATTAACACTGACACACCCAAGTATGGAATAAAACTTGAATTTGGCCCTAAGGTGTATTACTTCTGCAGCCTTTTATCCCAGAACTGTGTTCATGACAACTTTCCTCTGCAGGGAAAATCCTTGGTGAGTCTGTCAACCAGCTCTGCTCTACGATGGAGTTGGGATGTCACGTTGCCTTTGATTTTTTTTAATGTAACTTTTCCAGATATCTGTATTTTCCAGAGTATTGTGGTAATAAACATTCAGCATGTTTTACCTTGAGGCATTAACACATTTCAAATGTGACATTTCATTTCCTTAGCATAACAATTGGGGGCTGGGGCGAATTCTACAGCAGCTAGCTTTACAGGCTGATATATTATCTGGTGTGAACCAGGTCAAGGCTATAATGGCAAAGCAGCAGCCAGCCGGCAGAGGAGGAAATGGCCGAGAAAAGTATAAAACAGATGAGCTTTCAATTAGCACAGGGCCATACATGGGGAGAAAAGGCAAGGTGTGTGTGTCGGTGAGAGAAGGGCAGGGGAACGTGCATGTGTGTTTGTATTGTACACCAAACTTCAACCAAAAAATCCAACTTTTTTTGTAGATCCAAACATTTCACGTCAACAAAACCGATGGCAAATTTAGATCATCAAAGCTGTAGACACCAACTCTCATCGGATTAAAGCCACAGAAATGAAAACTTGAAAATGAATTTACTTCTATGAGACTTGACACTTGGGGTCAAATCATCCTGAGTTTTAAATTTTAACTTAACATTAATAACCAATTAAAACAAACCACGTAGGCCTTGAACATCACATTTTTGCATGTAATTCTAAAGTGAAAGCAAACACAACATAGACAGGAAAAACATCTCAGCAGCAACTACCTCAGCATGGTTTTAAAAAAAGATGGGACCTAAATATCAAGTATTTAGCACTCCTCTACACCTAAACATGATCCAGAGAGAAGTAATACAAGGTGATTTGTTTTTCTAAAAGAGCACATGGTTACTGAGGATGCACCTGAATCCAGATTACTTGGCAAAGCACAAATAGTGCAATGGAAACCAATATTTTTTCTACCTGTAGTTGTTTGTTATTGTTAGAGGAAAAAAAGGTTTGGTCCTTGATTGAAATTTCTGTGTGTTAGTCTGTTTCTTCAAAATGATTTATATCACTGTGAATAAATTATTTTTAATATTTATTTAGGGCTGAGCAATGAATTATCTATTAATTCCAATTACGATTTTGGCTTCCATTGATCATAAAAAACAAGATAATCTACATAGAGTATTGTTGTGCTGCACTTGTGTTGTCTGGTGTCATAAATCAAACAGACCCTTTTCTTTACAGTGGTGTACTTTTATCCCTTTCTAAAAGTCCCAAACTCACTCTCAGCCAATCTGTGGCCTGTTTAGTTCAGCTCAAACAATGATGACAGAAAAAAGAGCCTTTGACCATCAAGAAAGGTGAAACCAATTCAGCTGTTTGGAAGATATCACGTGACGCACAGCAAGCAGACACACACACACACACACACACACATACATACACAGTAACCTTATGTCGGGAGAGCAGGCAAGGATGGTTGTAACATACTGTGGCCGTCACACCATCATCATCAAACACCAGAATAATGAGTTAGAAGGGAGTGGGTACATATGACAGCTTGCAGTGCAACTCTAATGTCTCCAGAGCTGACAGTGTTGATGTTCCCCATGTTTAATACTGAATGAGTCAGAGGGAAATTCAAGCATCCCACAGATAAAACCCAAAACAGTGAAGCTCATGACACTGCTTTACAGATTATGTTTATCTGTGTCTTCATTGCCTAAGTAAAGCATTGCATGTGTGAACTGAATGTTGTGTAAAAACTGTGCAAATATTTTTGCTGTGTGTTATGTGTTTGTGCGAGCAGCTGCTGTGGAGCTAATAGCTACACATATCTCTATATTTCCTGCTTTCATCCAGTTTTGTTGGACTGACATTTATTGAAACTGTGGCCTGCCAAATTACTTGAGTGTAACATTTTAGAAATAATTTAATCATTAACTTAAACATCAAATTAAGGTACATGACAGCATCGGATTTTATCAAATGTGAGATATTTTTCTTCATACCTTTACTTTATATACTTTCCTTTTTCCATTGTAAAACAGAATCTTTCCATCTATAAAACATTTAAAGAGTAAAAAGAGATGAAAAGTATAATAGGAGGATGTGGAAGTATACATGTATTTCATATTACTGTTACGTAAATGTTAAATAAATTTGATGTATTCATGTGACTTTAGTATAAACCATGCTCTAGTCTTCTGTTCTAATACAAATACAGAATCAGATCATTTAGAAAACGATGCCTCCATGCATCTGTAATGGCCTCTCTGAAATATATTAAACAAAAAAGACAAACAAACAAAAATCACTAGCATCAGTTTTTAATAATAGCTAAATGCATCCCCAAGACTCGTAGCTGTCTCTTTTTAGGGTCTGACTTGTATCCTGCAGCAGCTCAGACTACAATTCAAAACAATAGAAGCTGTGGTTGGAGCGACAGATTAACACTCAGCTTGTGTTCTCTGTACAGTCTTGCTGACAGTCACATCATTTCACTTCCTCTGTCTCAGAAGCTGTCATCACCTCGCCGCTGCAAGCAGCTAGACAAAATAACCAATAAGGCCCAATCATAACAGAGAGCCATTTGGTCATGACCTGCGCAGTAAAAGAGCGACACAGGGTTGTATTTTTCCTCCAAACAGCAATCCCACCTCGTTTTTCTCCTTTTTACATGTTTCCGCTTCTGCAACTTCTCAACACCACAGACCCTCTGGCTGATTTGGAGGCTTTGACCATTAATCACACAGCCAGAGCGGAGGTGAGCAAGCAGGAGAGCAGGTGACCCTCCCTCACCACCCTCGTGACCCCAACATCCCCCGAACACCAGCCCTGTAACCCAATAAATTCACAGCAGGACTCTGACAGAGTCTGTTTGTCGTCCTTCGTCTCACTTCCTGCCTGATGTCATCCCCGCTGACAAGAGGCATCATTGAGAACAGACAACGAGGAGATCTGATGGGACTGACAGGAGATATTTGTCTGCGTGTATGTGAGAGAGAGACAGAGTTTGTCAAGAAAAAAACGGCTTGTATCTATGAATGAGGTGCACAGTTTAAATAACCTTTTGTACTGCAGTGTTATAAGTGCAGCAGTATTTTTTTTTTGGTTAATTGTACAGTTTTCTGTTTGTTTTATGAATTTTTTTGTTGACGCTACCTTCTAAGTGTACATTTATTTTTATATTATGTCTAGTTTTCCCATTTCATTGTATTTTGAAAGGGGTTGCCCTTTTTTGTCTTTTAAAATTTCAACGTAAAGCATCCGGCAAATAAAGCGCCTCATGTAAAGGAAAGGGGCTTTATCACACACACAGTATCGGTGCTACTTGAATAGGTTTGTGAGATTATGTGGCCTTGTATCCTGTCTGTGTTTTTTTCCGTCATGGTACAAAGACGCCCTATTATTATAGCTAGGACATTAAAAAACTGGGTCATTATGAAATCTCTCTTTCACAGCAGAATGCAACAAGTGTTAAGTGACGTGTTTAGTGCTCTTTGTATATTCAATAAAAGCCCGTACTTCATCTGCTGACATGAGTTCTAGCTAAACTTTCTCATCTTAATTATCAGTATTACCTGACTAAAATCTCTAACTTAGTCTGTGTATCCTTGACAGCTTTGAGATGATGGCACAGTGTAGATCAGTGTGTATCCTGCTCCTAACATGATGCATGAAAAATTGAAAATAGAAATAAGACGAATGAGAATAAGAAGATGAAGTTTGCTACTGAAGAGTTGTATTGTATCATGTATTGGTATCATGTATTCTTGTGTGTAATTCTCACTTGGTTGGTTGTGGGAAATCTTTGTTGTTTTGCTAAAACCTCACTTCAAAAAAGTTGGCACAGTATTCAGATCATATAAGAAACAGAATTTAATAATTTGCTGATGTTTTTGAAACATATTTCACTTTAAAAAAAGCTAAATGTAATTAACTTAAATGTCAATGTTTTTACCTTAACATCAGTGTTTTTTGTTTAAGTTACATTTTTTTGACTCATGAATATGTTTATTGTTCAATGCAGTGCGAGTGAAGCCCTGCCTGGTCTCTGTCATGATTTAGTAGGAACTTCTATCTTTGTCTCCATTTACACTGTGTGGGTTCAGTTACCTTTACAATACACTGCAGGATCCGCTTGTCCTTTCATTACCAACTATGAATATATGCTAACAACAATAGGTGACCAGTATATATATAAAATATCATAGGCTGATGCACATCCCCTATGTGACACCAACATGAAGCTAAAATCTGCCCCAACCCCTCAATCACATAATGGATGATACATATAATGAATAAAGGATTACACATCATTCACATTCACAATCACATCACTTTTTTGGGTGTGTCCTATTTTTAACTCTAAAAACATCAATGAAAACCAAAACAAAAAATTATAAAACATGCAACCAAAGCTACTTGATGTGCATAAATGAGCTTTCAACTTTCATCACAAATGTATACGATGATTTGATAGAGTTTTGAACAAAGTAAAGTGAAGTTTCCTCTTTTCCAATTGTTCTGTTTAAATAAACAATCAAATAAGTGGAATTGTGAGTTTCACTTGAAGTGAAGAGCCATTCTGTTTACCAGATGGAAAAAGATTAGACTAAGTGAGAAAGTAAACACAGTCACAGTTTTTAAAAAATAAACACAGTTTTGTCTTTTGTCTTTTTTTGGTTTTCTTTATTTTTCCCAAACTAGGTCATTACTTAAGCTGCCGAGTCTCAACCTGGATAGAAGAACAGGATTGTATGTTCCACTGTTCCACACATACATTCATGTCATGTAGCGTTATGTTCACTTACTTCATGTAGGCTTAGTTTGGTGTTATGGGGTGGGGCGGGGGGCATGGAAATCTATATTTTAAAGAAAATACTCAACAAAGGAACAAGGCCATTGTCTCTGTATTTCAAGACAGCAAGATGCCTCAAGTTTCAGGTGTTGCCCTCAGGATGTGGTCCAAACTGAAGCTCTCCAACTTAATACAATGTAGTTGTTCACAAACAGAAAGGTGCTTGACCTTGTTTTGGACCAATCCCAGAGGACACACTTACCTATAAAGACCACTGAATACGACCTAAGAGACCTCAAACAAAGAGAGAAGATCTACCTTCAGCAGCAGTGATTCGCAGTCAAGATTTCAGCAGAGAACTGAACAAATCCAAGGCAAAGCTGAAGAATTACGATGAAGATTTTACTACTTTTACTCTCCATTATAGGCAGAAGTAGTCAGCTAATGTTAAATGAATGTGGATCTGAAGCAAGAAGACCACAGGTCACAGACATCAGTGTGCAGTGTGGCACTTCATCCATTGATCTGGCGATACAAATCTGCCCCGTCATCTACACCGGCTACAACGAGACTCTTCTGATCCTGAACCACATGATGGATCCATCCTGTAGAGCAACCCTCGACGAGTCTGTGAATCCACCTGTTGCTCGCTTTAACTTCCCACTTAATATGACCCATGCTTGTGGAAGCATATTCAGGACCACCAGTGCTGCCGGGACGGGTATCTTCTCCGACTTTTCCAACATCCAGACGGTCAACATCAGCGGTGTTGTTCGGTCCATTGATCCCACAACAGGCACAATCACTTACAACGCTGAGCTGAAGTACTACTACTCCTGTGCCTATCCCTTAGAATATCTGATCAACAACACCCAGATCGATGTGTCTGCCTCCTCCATTGCGATCAAGGACAACAATGGCAGTTTCATCAGCACCTTAAGCTTGGAGCTGTTCAGTGACGCCAACTACACTAAACCGATGATCATTCCAGACCTGGGGATTGAACTGAGGACCAGTGTGTATGTCGAAGTCAAGGCCACCAACTTGACAGGGCAGTACCACGTCCTACTTGACCGCTGCTACGCCTCCATCTCCCCACTGCCGACCAACTCCAGCTTCTTCAACCTGTTTGTCCCCTGTTCAAAAGATCAATTCACCACCATGATCAAGAATGGAGAAAGCCAGAGCGCACGCTTCCGCTTCCCAGCCTTTCGCTTCATCGAGCAGCAAAACGAGACCGTGTCCACCTACTATCTCCACTGTATTACCCGGCTGTGCGAAAAAAGCACCTGCAGCACCTTCAAGCAGTGCAACAACAGGAGGAAGAGAAACACCCTTGACACATCTGCAGTGGGCATAACGAAGACTTACACCATCTCCTCTCCAGAGATCATCACCCAAACCGACACCAAACAGTCCAAAGAGAAGCCCCACGTCGCCGAAGCGGAGGACGACTCTTCCGTCGGACTTGGTGTCGCTGTCGGCATCCTTGCCTTTGCTTGCATTGTTGCCCTTGGTGCTGCAGCTGTACTTTACAAGAGGCTCAGGAACTAAGGAGGCACCCATGAGCAGATTGCAGAATATTTGCCTCAGGCCTTCGGGCCAAACTCTTTTTGAGGTTTTACCTGCTTGCTCATTTTACTTTTCTGGTGGAGGACAGGGCTCAGCTCATCATGGCGTCAGTTGGGAGATCTTTATTTACCTGTTACTGTAGCTCTAACTGTGTATCAGACCTGGAAAGATAGTTGGGAGAAATGTTGCATCTTTAGAGGATTTATTAGTATTTTTTTTTTAGTTTTTAAAAATCTCTGTTTTCCCCCAAACGGACAAAAACAAGCTTTAAGTGTTAATGCATGTCTGCACTTTATAAGCTTTAAAAAAACTTAGTGGAAAAAATGGTAACTGGAGCAAAAAATACTGAAAAAACAGTACAGAAATCCTGGTCTTTCTATGTGGAATGTTTGGTGAGTGGGGTGTTTGAAAGTGAAGTCAAAGTACCTTTCAAAGTATTATGTCTAATTTATTGACGCTCCTTTTCAGCTAATAAAGCTGTTTGACTAAAAAAAAACTGCATCGCCTGAAACAAGAATCTGTTGTGTTTTCATTGATGTACTAAAGTCCACAAAGCACCTTAGGCCCCACCACCCCCCAAGCTCATCTCTGCAAGTTAACTCACAAAAAAATTAAAGGGCAAATAAAATGCTGAATTGTATCAACACCAGGTTGTCTCATCATGTACCATTTTAAAAAAATGTACTCTAGAACAAACTATTTTTCTCCTTTGTTAATCATTACTGATTAATCTGCATTCATCTTCTGCTGTGTAAAATTATCTAGTGAAAATAAAAATAAAAGGATCAAATTAATGTGTGGGCTTTTCATTAAAAAATATTTTAAAAATTGGTATTGGTTGATTAATATGAGCTGTGGCTTCATTACACTTTCACATAACAAGGTCAACCACATGGGGACAGGTAAAAACATTAACACTCACATATTCATTTCAGAGACTGCAGTTCACTTAACTTGATATTGGAAAGTGAGGGAAAACCACATTGAAATAGTGGAAACTCTTACAAAACCTGGAAGAATATGAACTATTTATTTTCACTATAAGCTATTAAAACTATATATTTAGTAATATGTTAATAAAACTCCATACTTTGCACAGTGTAACAGCATAAAGCGTCTCCTGGTGTGTCAAACTTCTAACACTTTCCTCCTCATCCTCCTTTGTTAAAGTCTCAGGAGCTTTCCCACCCATCCCAAGGCCCCCTGAAGCCAGGGTATGTCAGAGGAGGAAGCTGCCTGCCTATCTGGATACATGGGGCAGTATATCTCTGACCCCACAGGGCCACAACTGCCCTGTCTTTCCCCAAAGGTAAAGGTTGATAAATGGTCAGAAGATGCTGAGCCCCCTCATGAGGGTTATTGGGCCAGGAAAGGTCTTTTCGTAATGCTTAGTCTTTTTGTTGTACAATGTAGACAAGCAATTTCCTGCTTCAGGTTGCCAGAAAAGCATGAAAACTAAAAACTGATGCCAGTGGTTTAGCATCTTTTCCAACAGAAACACATAACACAAGTTAGAAAAGCATTTCTGTAACCCTGATTAAGAGAAAGTCTCCAGTCAAATTTCGCACTGTATAATTTATAAGCAGGGAATATTTAAAATGTCCTCTGTAGGAATGCATCCAAAGTAGTTGATGAAAGGTCACACGCTGCCAAAAAGCAATTAATTTGCAAATGAAAATGGCATTTCATATCCAGGTAACAGATTATGAGCCAGCATGAAAACAGAAAACACAAGGTCAATAATGAAAACACAACATATGACAAATACTGACCTTGTAATATGTATCAATTTGTACATGCACACACACACACACATAAAAAGTTTTGATTTCCCGGATTTTTAGGGTCACTAATGAAAAGCAACGATGCCCCCAAACAAAGTCATAATCTTTGTGATGGGATCCCTTTTCTAAGTGATCTCTTGTCCTTGAATGATTCTCTTTGCTGAAAAGATTACTAATATTTAATCTGATTTAAACCAATAATGCATAATATGATTGATGGTGAAACTTTCAATACCAGGTAACAGGCTGAATCACACAAACCCACTGACAAAGCTTTCAACAGCTCAATCTTTCTGATACTAATTAAATTGTCTGATGTTGCAAATCCCATCTGTCCTGTTCTCCAGCAGGATGAAACGTTTCCCAACAATTACTTGCAAATACTAAAGTCTAAGCCAGGATTGTAGAGAATCAGTCATCCCACGCTTCACACTTTAAAAGAGCCGTAAATGATGGTCCAGTCACTGCTGTATATATCTACTGCAGGAAAAGATATACAAGATAAAGTGCGATGGAAAATACAGAGGTTTAGAAGAAACACTTGGCATTGTTGAACAGCTCTTACTGTAAGTCTACCCACACATATGGGTTACTTGAACACACAACACATGGAGCAAGTTATGCACGGGTTTCATACAAAAACCCGAACCTGATCAGATCATTATTCGCTGTAGAGACAGATGAATCTTAAATTGAACCGTTTCCCAGAGTCATGCAGGAACTGATCTGAGGCAGTTTAGCATACAGGGAGGTTTGGCGAGGAAATGATAAGACATGAGAGGAGAAAAAGAGGAAAAAAGAGGGAGACGGAGAGAGAGGTAGTAGGAAAGAGGCCCATTTTTTGATTGCTGTCTTGTGTATAGGCATTATATATTCTATGAGATTCATTCTCTAAGACTTTTCTTCAGTGGAGTTTAGTTTACTGGGAAGTTTATTTGTTAGCCCGACTGTCCCGGACTCCAGCTGGCATGTGCATGTATGAATGCAGCAGATTGAATTTCATTTATGCACAGATTGGAACTTAATTCCAACCTTGTA
>JAQMCX010000011.1:1224489-1234739 GCA_029814765.1 Acanthurus leucopareius | reverse complement strand
TCAGACTCTTTTTAAGCTCAGCCACCTCTTGTCGGAGTGCATTGCACTGCTCCAAAAGGGACTGCTGGTCTGTCCTGAGGACCCTTGGTCTGAAGGTCTTCTCCCTTTTTACCTGAGACATTTCTTTGGCTGGTAGAATAAATCTCCAAAAAAATGCTACTTTCCAAAATTGCAGTTTGTATCTGATGATCAGAACTTGTCTGTAAAAGTCGTTGTAATCCTCAAGGCTTCTTTTTTTCTCACGCTTCTCACAGTGATGTCCGTTATGTAAAAGTTTGAAATGATAATAACCTTATGTATAGCTGCTTCTTTATATAAAGACTTCCCTTTAAAGACAATGACATAGACTATGAGTTCTCTGAAGTTTTGCTTTGATCCTCAATTTTTTAAATAACTTTTTCCCTTTTTGGCTTACTTTTTTTCATCTTTGAAAGTGCATTCCGTCATTCAAATGTAAACAAAGATTCTGTTCCATTCATAACAATGAAAAGAGGTTTGAAAACCTGTGATTCTAGAACCACAAGTGGATTTGAAAACCTGTGATTCTAGAACAGATTTATGGAACTAACACAACAACACAAAGGAACAAAGCACAATTTTCAGTTGAACTCTTTATTTTAATTTTTTACTGTCCATGTTGTTCAGCAAATTCAATTGTTTACTTTTCTATTGAACTATCGTAGGCTGTATAACCACTTTTTACACAAATGTATTTCAAATTTAATTACACTTAAAGTATTTGGTTACTGTGAGTTACAATTTTCTTTTTTTTTTTTTAGTCATTTGACATGGCAAAAAATATAAACCTTAGAGGTTTGTATTGCTATAATCATGGATATTTGTAAGATTAGTTTAATTGCTGTAAATGCTGTGTCAGCATTAACACCATGTTCAGGTTTCTTTTTATTTTTGTAATCTGAGTCCCTCCACAGAAGCACAACTCAAACATCAAATGTTTAACTCAAACTGGGGATTTTGATATTTTCCAGTTTTTTGTTTTTGAAAATTTCAAGTGTTCTTGCAATTTTTTTTACCATTTAGATTTATGGAAATCCATTCAGAAACCCTTCAAAACTTCTTATCTTCAATTGCCCCATTTATTTACACTTTATTTGGACTTCCCATTCATACTTCAAAATGTTCACAATGCTTCAGATATTGTCATCTTAATTTAAAAATTTCATTAAATTCATACTTTTTTCACATTCACAGTTTAAGTTTAAATTTTTGGTCGATTTCAGATTTTCACAGTAGTGTGTATCATACACAATTTTGCAACCTGGAGCTGGTGCAGGTGACATCATCTCTAGAGTGGAGAGGGGCTTCAAAATGATTACATCTCATCTGCCCGGTAGCTTCTGCTGACATGCTTAAAGCCCCACTACTAGAAATTTGGTCTTGGTGCGCTTTGGCGCCATCCAAAAGTACTTGAGTGTGACAGCACAGTGGCAAAACACACAGAGCTGTTCTGATCCACTCACAGGCAACATACATTTGTGTACGAGCAGATGGTTGTGAACAAATTATGAGAAGCAAAAGAACCATGTCAACTGAAGAGGCTCAGTAATATTATTGAATTTTGCACAAATGTGACGCTGTTAGCATCTAATGTTAGAGCCCATTGCTGTTTGCATGTGTGGTATGTGTATTAAGTTATGTGTATTCAACTTTTACTATGATGTCTGTGGGCTGTGGCTTAATTGCTAACATACTGTTGCTCTCTCTCTATTTCTCTATGACCTGTTTTATCTCTGATCCCTCTCTATACATATCTCTTTCTTTGACCTGTATCTCTGATTTGTGTCTGTCTGTGTCTTTCCCTTCTTCTGTTGATACAGTATGAAATCTACTGAAATTCTAATTAAACTTAACAGAAATGAATATTGTGTAAATCTGATTGAACAGCTGATGGTGTCAACACTTGCTTCTATTCAGCTTCTATTCAGTCTAAACATGACTGATTGTAAAATGCATTCAAACTTAATGATTGAAAATGTATCGGCATCATTCTGAGGTTTAAGTCAACCAGTTGTTATAACCAAAGATGATTTCTACCTCATGAACAACTGTTAAATTTATGTGTGTATAAATGAATATCTGCACGGTAAATAGTCACAGGAAATTCGAGACCGAATAAATAGCATAAGATATAAAATAAAATGCCATAATAAAGGGCAGTAATGAAATCAGAAACCACCTGGCTTTCCTGACATTTCAGTACAGATACTTTATATCAGTGTTAATGTATCCTGTAAGGCCTAACGCAGTACGGCAGCCAGTGGCCTTGAGCAGCGGTAGTGAGCTGATCGCAGGGCATGCTAAACATATTACGTGACTTTATGACTAAGCAGCAGGAGGCAGGCAGGCTGGAAGACGGAGGAAACAGGAGGAGGAAGACCTGCTGTCCATAAACAGATGAGTGTGTGTGCATGTGTGTGTGTATGTCTGAGGATGTGTGTGCGTGTGTCTGTGTAAGAAAACTCCATACTGACCTTCCTTGTCAGATGCAGTTCTGTTAATTTAACCTTTAAGTTACATTTTTGACCCAAATTATATCACTGGTTCATTCAAGCATTTGTTGGTTGATTTCTACATTAAGATCTTTTCCTCAAACCCCCAAAAATTATGATAGATGGAAAAATATGTACTTAATGTTCTATTCTACTCTCTCCTCATTTGTTTTTTTGTTTGTTTGTTTTTTAGCTAATTTTTTTAGTGTTGCTTGAGCTATGCTCTTTTTTGATTATTAACCTTCATCACAGGGTGCAGATTGTGAGAGCTGGAAAAGTGTATATACAGGTGTACAGTTTCAGCTCCATAAATCTGCTCTTCCCTGCAGAGAGAGATGAAACTGCCTCCTATAGCGCTGGCATGGACAGACAGAGGGAGCCTCAAATATCATATCAGCAGTACATGGACTCCTGCAGATCAAGTTAGAGAAGGACAAACTTACAAGTCTTTGTCCATTTCTGGGTAAGTACATTTACAGCAAAGAAAAAAAAATGGAGTCAAATTCCTTTTGTGCGTACGTGCACTTGGCCTTTAAAGCTCATTTGGACTCTGATTCACTCTGTATATTTGTTTCTGCCTCTGTTAGTTTCCTAATGCACTCATTGTCTCTGTGTCTCAGGTCCAAGAAAATTTCCTATGTTGATGTTAATTAACAGCATTGCCAAATGTGTGATTCAACTGAACTGTTCTGTAAATATATATTCAGTCATCTTACTCAGAGTCAGTTGAAAAGATCACAATCATTTTCCTCTCTGTGTTTCCAGAAAAGAGGAGGAGCGTGTGGGTCAGTGTGGGAGTTGGAGGTTAAGGGCTCTGCTCAAGGTCCCCTCACTGATGCACGTTTCCACTGAGGTGCTTAAATGTACATGTTTATAATGTGATATCTGTTTTGTGAGACATTATGTGATTTCAATCTTTGGGCTCTTGTCTTTTTTTAAAAGCCATGTTAGTTGTAGGAATTAGGGTTGCCACTTTGGATTTGTGAAAAAAAGGGACACTCGACCAAATGTAGGGCTCGGCCACTATTACCAGTTCAGAGCGTCGCCCAGTCAGGATTGTAACTAGTATCTTGTTTTTTTTCATGCTGGTGGCTTGCATGTATTTGCTCCATCTCCTTCCTCATCAGTTGTCTCTCCTCCCATTTCAAATGGTGAAAAGAAGACCTCAGTGCGGACTTCGGTCAAGTTTCCCTCCCTAGAGCCGCTTTGAGCGCTAGGGCGCGCCCGTGTGACGTACGCATAGACGGGAAGAAAACAGAGACAATTTTAAATAGCCGCAGAAGCAGGGGGGACCTTTCTAGACTACAGAACGAAGGAAATCAAATGAGATTTTTGCATTTTCCCCCCAAAAATCCCTCACTGTCCCTCTTCTACCACAACAGCACTGTTGCTTACAGCAAGAAGGTCTTGGGTTTAACTCTTTATAAGGCCTTTCTCTGTGTTTATATGTTCTCCATGTCAATCTGTGGGTTTGCTTTGTCCCCTCCTCCCACAATTAAAAGTTATATATGTGAGGAAATTCTCCTTTCGGTGCTCTTGACTAACACACTGGCTTAACTAGGCGCTACACACCAGCAGCTGCTTACATCTACCACTACGTAAGATAGGTTACATGCAGGGATTGGATTTCACAATCTGTCACACTTACTGTGTGTATGTGACAATATATTTGATTTGATGTCCCATTCAGGATAAATTATGATAACTTTTGTAATCCCTGAACTTTTAATTTAGTTCCACCATCTAAATTTTCAGTTTATGCACTTGTACTTGATTAAACGCCTGCAAAAATACTGACATTTCCTTCAGATTTTGCTGTACTTTGTGTTTGGTGCTTATTAGAAAACATTATTATGCTTACATACTTAACTAGTTGATGAACATGGTCAACATTATAAGCATTTTAGCATGCTAGAGCTAGCATTTAGCTCACGGCACTCCCCTGCCTAAGTACAGCCTCACGGAGTTGCTGTAGCTGCAGACCCTTAATCTTGTTTAAATATGGACTCTCAGTCAGGAATAAAATAATAAATTGATTTAGCTGAATATATGCTCACATATAAGTATATATGTACCATATGTATATGTATATGTACTGTAGGACACACACGCTGCAGTAGAGGGAGTATTTAAAATACACACAAGAAAATACAGAATATATACATGCATGAAAGCCACATGGCACTGATTGAGCCAAGCTGTCTGTTGGTCTCACTGTCTGACAAGATGCCAAGTCTTCAAGTGTCTCAGTTAGACTGTGGACTCCACGAACGTGACCTTCCAAACTGGGGAGAGATTTACGGTTCGGTTAAAAGCTTAGATCTGGGATCATGTGTTTTGGATTTCATTCTAAAGAGGTTTTCATTATTTTGATCATTAAAAGAAAATGGGAAACATTTCAACATTAAATACTGCTGACCCCAACCTTGAAGCCAGTTTCCAACAGACAGCGTATGAAATTTCACCCACTGGTGTTTTTTGGTAGTGACATTGCCTGTGTGTGTGTGTATGTGTGTGCGTGTGTGTGTGTGTGTGCATGTGTATGTGTGTGTTTGAAAAGTTCCCTTCATTTCCGTACAGCTGTTTAAAGGTGAATAAGATGTTTGAGACACTCAGTAAAATAAATGAGCTGGGGATCAATTAGCTGCCCATCGCTCACCTGCCCCTGCTCCTGCTCACAAACTCCCCTCCAGGTTCTGACTGATGCTACTCAATCCAAAACATTCACAAATCTAATCTAATTTTTAAATTCAGATGTAGACACAATAAGTCTGGGACATGTTACTGTGAAATTATGACTAAAGGGCCTACTATTCTTTCATACTCTGCAGCAGTGAGTCACGTTACCAAATGCGTTTGGTCAAAATAACAATTTTGTAAAGTATTTTGGAAATTGCTGATTTACATGAAATCCAGGATTATTGAGAGAGCACCACTTTAAAGTTACACGACCAATAACCTCGAGGTCATGAGTGGCAAATATATTTTGGGTGGGGTCTGTTTTAAAACATCAGTGGATGCTGGGAAAGCCCCATGTTTCTTTCACATGCCAAAACCAGACCAACAGGGAACATAGAGCCACAATTTTTTTACAGATCTATCACCCAAGTGTGGTTTTGACTGTCAGGGGTCTTTTGCAATGCCAAGTCTACTTTTTTAGTCCTGACACTGTGTCATAGGCTCCTTTGCTGTGTACAACGCCTGCATCGAGAGTAAATTCCCTGCACACAACTGAGACTTGAGTGGGTACAAGCAGCAACTTTTCTCTAATTTTCCTCATTACACGGTTGTATCTTTTGGTAAAGGGTTGGAGAAAAATTAGCAAAAAATGTCTGATTTATAAACCAACATGTAAAAAGGCAGAATAGCAATCCTAGTGCAGTTTTGGAAAGAGCTTTCTTTATCTCAAACATCTGCTCTCAACTCAATTAATTCAACCAATTTACACTATAATCTGTAGTATTACACTTAATAAAGCCAGAGCAGTAAACATTATGTAATGAAGTGCTGCTGAGACTCTCAGTCATTGTAAACCAGACTTTTCCTTTGGATCACCTGACAAGTCCTCAGAGGAGATGGAGCAAGCATGAAAACGGGTCAGGGGTGAAAAAGGTGAGAAGGATACGACCCCTCTAGGGGGGTCTGGGTGCATGCTCCCCCAGAAGAAAATTTTGAATATTTCAAATATTTCAATTAAAAGCATCAATATAATGCATTTTGAGAATAAAATCAAGCAGAATTACGAGACAGTACGAATGTATAATAAAGTATCTATCTATACACGGTCACATTATGCTATATAAGAAATGAGACTGACAACTTCTCTCATGAAATGCACAACAGCACAACTTTAATAGAGTAATAGTGGCGAAAAAAATAAATATTACTCAACAGTTAACAAAATAGTGCAAGAAAAATATAGTGCTGTATACTCCCTGGTTATACATTCCCAAATAGCATTACATTTCAATGAGTACTCCCTGGTTGATACATTCTGAAAGACATTGATCCAGGGCAATAAATAGATGTGAGGGCATATACAAGGTCAAGGAAGTGTACTTACTGACTCACCGAACGCAAAGACTTTGTTATTGGACAAGTATAATGCCACACCTCACCAGTGCAACGCTGTAGTTGCTATAAAGAGTATAAAGAATACTGTGTCTCAATGATAACCTGAGAGGAGTATCATAATAATGAACGGTGTAGAGGTTTGGCCACAAAAAAGAGACAACATAACCGAACTGAAGAGAAAAGATCTGAAATCTGTCTGCCATAGTTCTGCTCATCCAGTTCACACTGACTACACACATGACACCTGGCTTGGTCTTGGACTCAGAGACTTAAAGGTGGGGTAGAGGATCATGGAAAAAAGGTTTGAGCAAGGAACATTTTGAAAACACACAATTCAAAAGCCCAAACCCCTTTCTTCAGACTTCCCCCCAAAGCCACACCTCCAGAGAAGAGGGGGGAGGGGGGAAGGAGAAATGGCAGTTAAGTTTGATAGACATATGACCATCCAATCATTTTGAACAGGTCAGTTAAAATGATTGGATGGAGTTTTTCAGACCTGTCCGTTCCACAGGTGACTAAAATTTTTTATTTTTGTGTCAGAGCATTTGATTAATTGGTTGCAATCTGGGTGTGAAGGGGATTTTAAGCAATATGGCAAAAAATGCTTCAGGAAAACATATTCTACCCCACCTGTAATTTACAGGTTTGCAGAGTGGTTCAGGCTGAGAAGTTTTAGTGGAGAATGAGACCGTTTTCATAAGATGATTATTATGGACATACAGACAATTAAGTCTTGTATATTGTTCAAATAATGTAGTCACTCAGATGTGCAAATGGCCTATCAGTATTATCATTAAGTACAGACCCTGACAATGACAAACCGCAGACCACACTTATGTATGACAGGCCATATATGCTAACCAGCCAAGCCTCTCCATACACAGCTCACTGTGCAATCTGCCGCAGAATGAAAAAAGCCCTTAAAGAGTGTGTTTTGGCAAGATGAATATGGGTTTTGAAAAAGTGTTTGGACAAAATGAATATGGGTGGGAAGGGACAGGGGTTAGAGGGGTCTCATTTTCTGCTGGCGTTTGTATGTGGCTGCTGCAGAGTTGATGTTCTTGCATGGTGTTCAGTCCACCTCCCCGAACTTCACATCCTTCTTTCTGAAGAGCTGCATGGCTGTCTTCTCTCTGGACTGCAGGGTGTACTTGATAGTCTGGATTGCATTAAATGTTGATACATATAGTTAATGTCTTTTCTGTCAGAGAATGCAACGTGCAAATTCCTGCTTACTGATCTTCCTGAACACATCTGCTAGATGGAATGACAGTTCTTGTCCTTTTACTGTGACTTTGCCTTTTAGCTTGAGCCAAGACCAGTTCCAGCTGCATTTGATCCCTTTGATTGTTTGACAACCACAGCGTCTTTCTCTCCTAACACACTCATTCTGGAAAAACAATGTTAATGTTAGGGTTAACTTCTAGTTCAGCCCAATTGATAAAACGGTGGTTGTTCACACTTTGTTCTTACGTTAGCATTACATACTTCCCTTCCAATAACATTAGCTACTCAACATCATTCTGTGAATGTAACGTTTCACATTCATACATAACTAGCATGCCCTGTGTATCATGACAGGGAAATAGCAAAAATTCGCTAACGTTAACGTTAATTTGTTGACTCGGATTCTACAACGTTAAATGAAGTGCTGCTGTGACATTAAAGTTAACTAGCTAATCAGTCTCGAAAAGCTAGCTAGCACGAAAAGCTAACATGGTTAGCTTGTGCCAACTTTACCTTCAGCCCATTGACTGTATAAAACACTGGACAAACCCTCCGTGACGTCACCCATTGGTTTCTGCCTGAGCAAAAGTGAAGCCTCAGAAATCTCGCCCTGGGTGCCACCCATTGACTGTATAAAACACTGGACAAACCCTCTGTGACGTCACCCATTGGTTTCTGCATGAGCAAAAGTGAAGTGAAGGAAATCTCGTCCTGGGCGCCGCAATTTGTCTGTGCCTGACTCTGCCGAAAGCCCGCCTAAACGACGAAAAACCAAATATGGGAAAAGAGGTGAGGGTCGAAGGACGGACACCACACTCACTCAGCTAACAGCCCCCGGCTAGGCGTCAACAGGCTGTCGATCAAAGAGGCCACGCCCTAATTTATGCAGAATTTGCCGAATTTTAAGCTTAAATATAAAATAAACAAATTAGTTAGAAAAAAATTCACCCCTCTCAGAGTTTTCATAAGATGGTAGAGAAGCTGTAGACAAAAATATGCTTTTTGTACCAGGCAGTAAATATGTTTATTTCTCCTCTAAAGTTGGCCATTTTAACATGGGCTCCAATGAGAATTTGCTCCCTTTTGGAGTCAGCCTCAAGCGGTGAGTCGAGGAATTGCAAGTTTTTGTACTTCCTGGTTGGCTTCAATGTGGAAGTGGGGAGTTTTCCCCTAGGTCAAGACCTGTATGCTGGCTCTTAGAAGTAATAAATAAGGCCCCTGCATTACTATACTGAATCTAGCAGAACAGAGGTACACCTTCATCCACTGATTTGCTTGATTAACATTTGCTCTCTCTGTAGTGTAACATGAGCA
Source organism: Acanthurus leucopareius (assembly GCA_029814765.1). Lineage (NCBI taxonomy): Eukaryota > Metazoa > Chordata > Actinopteri > Acanthuriformes > Acanthuridae > Acanthurus > Acanthurus leucopareius. The sequence goes on along the minus strand of JAQMCX010000011.1, from coordinate 1,225,614 downwards.
CAATGAGTCAGTCTTGTTGTGTAATGCTAAAGCTATTAGCATATTACAACATGACTCTGCACTTAGGTCACAGATATATATAAAGCTCGGATAAACACTTGTAAGGCAGAATGAGAGATAGATGCACAGTCCCAGATATAAAGCCACACCACACCATATTGAGAACAAAATATATTGTCTAGAATATGGGCTCTCTACCTGAAGATTGAGACCTTCAGGGGTCACAAGATAAATGTTAAGGTTTATGAGATTTTCTGCATAAAACAAAGTCATTTTTGGGACTTTTATCTTTTCTTATTTCCATTTGAAATACTTGCCAGTTTTACTCCTCACATCTGTAAGTTCAATTGTGAGAATCTAATAATATCTCAGTGGTAGAACTCAAAGAGGCCCAAAGTGAGGTTGCAAATAATCCTAAAATATGCTTCAATATGAAGGAAAAATTCGAAATTTTGGCTCAAATGATCCGCCTTCTGGCAGAGTTAGAATGAAGGTACCATGCTAGCCAGCAAAAAGACTGGGAGAAGTAATATAGAAGCATCAGTTTGCAGTTTTATGAGGTCATATGCTTGACTACAGTTGTCTTCCAAGCAGCAAAGTGCTTCAGATCAAGACCCTGAAATACAGTTGTTGTCTTTACACTTTTTTTTTACAAATAAAACAAATAAAACACTAAAAATGCTTCATATTAGTAAGCTTAGTTGTTGCTTGATGTGTCCTTGTGTAAAGCCACAGCAGCGTTTTTCCTGTGTTTGCAATTTTAATACTAAGCTAATACTAAGTAGCTGGTGGCAATAACTTCATATTTATCACACTGGCATTGAAGTGTCATCAGTCTTCTCATCTTACTTAGTTTATTTTTCCAAAATGTCAAACCATTACTTTAAGGGGTTATAAGGCAAAATGTTTGTTAACCATCAGTCTAGAATGATGATGATACAGCCTCTCTACATCAGAAAACAACTGCAATCCTCCTTTCACCAGGAGTATAAATGTACATGCTACAGAAAATGTAATGGGCAGGGTGCCTTAACCTTAGTCACCACTGTTTTTTTTTTTAAATTATATTTTTTCGGGCTTTTACACCTTTATTGATAGGACAGCTGAGATATCGGACAGGAAACA
>JAQMCX010000011.1:1207330-1224389 GCA_029814765.1 Acanthurus leucopareius | reverse complement strand
GCATCAATGACACAATGCCTCTTTCAGCAAGCTTTAATTCTTCTAGTGATATATTACCTGTAGCTAACGTTAAGCCTCTGTCAACAGAGCTTTTGGGTAACTTAGATATACCAGAAAATATTATTGAAACCATCACTCACCAAATTCAGTAAGGCAACTAACGTTAGCTATATTCCACTTTCCAAATCGGCGTCTTCTTTTCAGCTTCTGAATGCTTTGGTCTGCATGAGCGAACTGCTTGTACACTTCACAAATCAATCAGGTAGCAGTATTCCCCTACCTTCCCAGAGAAAAAACTGGTGATGCGCTAATATTTACATGCTCTCCACTTGTAGAGTGAATTTTTTTATCGAATTCAAGGTTCCCTTCAGGCGCGCACACATGTTCGCAGTTCACTGATAATCTCTGGTATACCTCCATGTCCCGTCCATACCCACCCCCCATAAAAAAAAAAGAAATTCTAATCGGATCTACACAATTCACGTAGGTCACCTATTTCGGTTTCAAAACAGCAAATTTTGCCAAAAGGTGAGTGATTATCATGCCTGATGGAAGCAAAAATCACAATCATCACTGTAGGTGTTTCTTGCGTGTGTTGAGTTGAATTAACTCTGTTATATGAATGTGTCTTGAAAATCTATTAAACAGGTGACGTGACAAAACAGAGGTGATTTGGGTCTGTGCAGGGATTTTCATTCATTGGTTTCTGAAGATTGATTTACGGGGAGGTAAAATATTTCTCACCTCCGATGGAAAAGAAGAATCTGTGAGAAATTTCCACTCGACCAAAAATCAAAACATCCAACGTGGAGCGAAAAGACAGACAGTACAGTTTGACCCCAATATTGCCAATTTAACTTCCTGCACCGAGTTCAACCTGAACACACCTGCCTCTGTCAGCACACACCTTGAGCGCTGCTGACATCTGTATGTTGAGGAGAGCAGATGTGTCAGAGCTGAGGGTGAAGGAGTGTGAGCATAGAGAGAGACGTGGTGAGTGAGGACTCCATGTTTATTCCTCCATGGGGAGAGGGCTGTCATTGCCAAATTCCTGTGAATGAAGTATGGCGGTCGATTCCTGTGAGCCAGATAATTCACAGTTATACTGTTGGTCTGATGTATCCAACGTGAACGTGACACTTCCACGATAGTGTTGAGAATTCACACGACACGGTCACGGAGACCCCTGTGGAGCTACGAGTGCAGGCATTTTTTAAAAAATTTTTTTAAAAAAAAGGGCCAATCACCGGCAGATATGACAGGCAGGCTGTGAAGGTGTCAAGTTATTTAAATGCCTAATCCAGGCTGTAACAATAGCACAGAAGGTTGAGGATGAATTGTCTCAGTGGGGAGCTTTCAATAACAAAATAAACAGGATGGATATAAGTTAGCACCTGAGTTTATCAGTGCACCACCAGTATATAAAGCCAGAGGGACAAGTTTAATATGTACAAGTGCAAGAAGCTGAAGTTGAAATTATGAGATACAATTTTATATTAAAATCTCATTTTTCATATTTCCTGGATAACAGGTAAGATATGCATGTGTTTTACAATTTATAAGCCAAATTAATCTGTTGAAAAGCATTATGCCTACACGTTTTTATAGATAAATTAAAGTAACTTGATGCAGACACTTTATCCTGCTGCACAAATATTGTCTTTATATCAGATATCTATCAGTAAAGGAGTTTTTTCTTGCAAGCTGCATCAAGTTACATCAAAGAGAAGCAACCGTTTCAGTATGAGATAGTGGTTCATCTTATGTGCATCTTTTGAGAGAGTGTCTTTCATAGTTTCAAAGTTCTTCAGTGGGAGGATTTTTTTCATTTTGACGGATGAGAAGTTGAAAATGAAGTGCTGAGGAAGACTGTGATTCATAGCAGAGTGGGAGCAGAGTTTACATGTTTTATGTGGTCTGAACAGCTCCCTTTTTTCACAGCCACTCCCTCTGCATGTCCTGAAAAACACCCTTGAAGACATTACAATGTTTGATTAATGAACTACTGAAAGATGATTGAGTGATGACTCTGACTGAATCTTCTGTTTGGACGAGTTCTTGTTCAGAAAAGTCAAACTAAACAGTGAACAAGTCGAAATCAAAAGTGTTTAAAATTCACATTATCACAAAAATTTTCAGTCAAAAGCATATTTATGTCTGAATAAGTTTTCAAACAAACAACAGAGGAGAAGAGTTAAAAAAGACGAACTGACTTCCTGACATGTTGACAGCCTGCTCAACACATGGAGTTTCCTCCTTATTTACTGTCTGCTGACAGCCAAGGTCGCCTCAAAGTCACTCAAGCAGCTTCTGAGAGCCAAGACAAACACCTTCTCCCATTAAAGACTTGTTATGGAGTTGCGACATGGGAGCAGACTTAATCTCTTCTGTTGTGTGTGGAAAAAATGTATCCTGATGTCTCAAAATATGTTTGTTCAGGCTTTTTCCAAGCATTTTAAAATAACCTGTGGATTCCATTGTGCCATAAGCGTTATATATCTAACATATATTTGTGATTTTGAGAGGGTTTTTTTTAGAACTTTTACAGGATGTTAAAAACTTTTGTACTCTGAACTTTTAAGATTAGGACACAGAACTAAAAAGCAGTATTTTCCCAAGCTCTTCTGAAACATATGCTTTGTGAATTCTCTGCTGCTGGAGCCTCTGTGGGGAATTCCCTCTGTGTCTCATGGACATTATCTACTACTTTCGTTTCATGTAGTTATCATGTCCCAAGGAACTGCCTAAAGGCTTGGGCGAGTATCCTGCCTGTTTTGGGTTGTTGTTACATCCAGAAAGACAGTTTCCCTCATCAGATATCACACTTGGTTATCTCTGCTGGGTTTCCTGGGGTTTCCTTAGCTTTCTTTGGCTTGGAGGCAAACCAGACAGTGAATTCCTCCATGCTCCAGCTCCCTCCTGAAGGTCAGCCCAGAGGTTTTAGCTGCCTCGCTCCCCTATATTCTCTGATCTCCTAAATGATAGTAAACCTGCTCAGGTTTTCACCTGCTGTGGCTATGAAACCCAAACTGGCTGTAAAAGTTTAAAAAAAAAAAACACAGGGAAAGAGAAAGAAAAAGCATTTTGCCTTCCTTTTCCTCTGTGCTTGGAGAGAAGATTAGAGGCAGGTTCTCAGTGATATACTGTGCTCTTCTGAAAATCCTGCTCTGAGCTCAGTGTGGGATGCTGTTTGGTCCGTGAGTGAAGCCAAAATGCCAAACATCAGCGCTGCGGAGGAGAAACAAGCATGCTCTCCTGCCTCGCCGTATCACTGCCTGTCTCAGTGTTATTGTGTTTTTATGAGGAGAGAGCAGGATGGAGCTTTACTCAATGGAAGTTATTTAAAAGGTCTACACCCTTAGTCTACACCCCCCCCCACCCCCCCACCCCCCCACCCCACCCCCCAATGTACACACCATCACCCCTTCATCCCTGGCATGTTGGACCTGCAGTGGAGCGTGTAATTGTAACACCATGTCCAATGCTGGAGAGAACTCACAGGCCAAATTGTCCATGTCATCGCCCGCTTCTGGCTGTGAAATACTGGATCTGACATCATCACCCCTCATGGTGGGGGCACGTAGGGACTGGGGTGAGTTGTGTAGGATACAACAAGATTGGGGGGGGGGGTGAAGCTACTTGGAATGTCGTATCTGTGGAAGACGTTATGTCGAAATTCCCCTGACAGACATCTAAAATTATTACCCAGTTCCTTTTTCTCTTTAAATGTTGCTTCCGCTCTCTTTTTCTTTTTCTGTCTTCTCACTACTCTGCTTCTCTTCATCATCCCACCCCTCCTCACTCATTTGTCACTTCCTGACTCTTTTAGGCAGGAGAGCACATCTGGGCCATCAAAGTCCAGATGATTTATCAAAGTCCACATTCATCATTAGCAGTTTGTGGTTTATTTTTTTTTTAGTTTTTAGAGGACACTTGGATGAAGACAGGAGAATTACAACAATGAGCAACCTGCTCTTATCACCTGAGATACAACCAGAAGACTTTTGAGTGTGATGCTGCTTCAACAGCATCAAGTTTCAGATATTTCCAGAGTTACACTGAGCCTAGACCTCCTAAAGCTTGAATTTGATAAACTGACGGACCCATTCAGCACATCTGCCTTGAATTTTTGTTTCATTATTCTTTACATCACTTCCAGTTCTCCTCTAACTCCAGTATTCACCTTTAAGAACAAGTATTGGGTTTTTTTGAGGATTTTGGGAAAAGGTTAATTATATTCAATTGTTAATGGTTTCACTTGAGTCGACTCTTTGTAGATGCAATCTAAAGTTTATGACAGCTATGAGTATTGACGATAACAGTGATATTTGATAATGAGATACTGATACACAGTCTTGATCATAGTTGTTGGCAGCAATGCACGTTAAAGCTGGTTGCCACCTGCTATAAAATGGAATAATTCATGATGTAATTAATCTTTTTGATTTGCTTTTGTACAGTTATGGTTACTGACTCTCTCCTTCTTGTTACACTCGTCCTCTGAGATTGATTCATTTTCCAAAAAGAGAAACAACTAACAATGTACACAGTTAGAAACCAGTTGATCAATATCAGTTGTTTTTATGGAAATTCTGATAATATCTTCATCGTGAATTCAGTGGGCCACAATAATCACACAATGAAAATCTAATATCGTGACAGGCCTGATGGAAACCATACAGAAGAAGCAGGAGGAACATGTGACTGAAGTTTGCAGAGGGAGGCTGACTGCAGTTCGCCTGCTGAGCTGGAATCAGATCTGTCACCCTCTGAAGTCTCACAAATGTTGAAAGTGCTGCTCAAACCAGAGGCAAAACCACAAGTTGATGACATCCAATCTGATGTTAAGGAGCTGCTAATTTACTTACTCTACTTGTCTTTTCTTATATCATAACCTTAACCTACCCTACATGTTGGACAGATATTTAATTTGAACTCTTTTGACCGACATGTTATGCCAAATTATGTTTGAATGATAATGAAAATGATATTTTCTAAATAAATTAAGAACGTAGACATAACATGTTTAAAAAAGTGATTAGATTAAGAATTGATAAGCGTTTTTTAAGTTATATTAAGAGAGTATGTAAACTGTATTAAACACTTGTGTCAAATAAAAGGTACTGACTGTCACCTCAATGCAGAAGTGTTTGGGTGGCAGGTAGTAAAACTGCTCACATGGACTCTGAGCTGTTCAAAAACTCACTTTAGCTACAGATGTACTCACCGTCATGGCTGAAAATCAAACACAGGGAAGCAGAAACCTAATTTAAAGGTAATTGTGTAGAAAGCCAAAAAATAAAAGTCATTGTTTTCTCTGTTGGAATGATTTTGGACAAATGATTTAACTATTTAAGACATAGAAACTCCTACTACAGACTGGCTCTTTGATATGGATAGGAAAGAGGAAAAGAACATTGATGGAAGAAGCCAAGAGGAAAAATGAGAGTAAATGAGCAAGATGCGAGAGTTAGTGTTGAAGTGGCTTTCAGTCATAGGCAAGAGTTTTGCAAAATACAAATGTGCAAGATTGATGCCACATAAACTTCTGTTTGGATGAATAAATAATATTATGTGGCTTGTTTAGTTACGTGTCTTGAGTTGTTGCACTTTTCACACACTATATTATGTTATGGCCATGCTTCAGCACCACATTGTCTCTGGTTGAGGTTACTTTAGCTTATATTATTACAGAAACCTGTGGTACCATATTGCACAAAATACAAATTTGCACTTACTTGCTGCTTTAACCTGCACACCTACAGCTGAGCTAAGGCTCAGTTTGCAGATGTTATAAACCACAGTGGGAAGACAGAGTCTTTTCTCTTTGATGCTGCACTAGAGACTCTCACTGGTTCATCAACATGACCAAACTTGGTATGCAGAATCAAATAAATTTAATAAATGTCATGAAAATATCACATGGCAGAGGCTCTAAAGGTCAGTCTGTATCATATCAGCAAATATCATGTTTTACAAGGCAGCATCATGGCGTACTTCTCTCTAACTCACCTCAGCATGGCCTTTCTCTGGGTTTTCTGTCAGTGACAGTGGTTGTGGATGGGCAGCTGTGACCTCTGGAGACCCACCAGCTTACAGGCATCTCTGACCGCCTCTTACTGGTCCTTTTTAAGTGTTTGACAGGTGAAATATGACAAGCTAATCTCTCTGCCCCCCACAGGGACACGGCCAGAGAGAAAAACATTGGCCCTGACCTTGGAGCTGCACATGCAAATACATTCTAGCGGAGACAACCTCGACCCTCTAGTGACCCTCATAGTTTACTATGGACATGAACACACACACAGACACACACACACGTACATGCTACATGCTCACACACATAGGCAATCTCTCACAAGCAAGCAATTACTCATTTCTGGTGAGAGAAAACATGCACAAACACACCCATAAAACACACACACATGCTCAAAGGTGCCTGCAAAAATGTCAAAATTCATTCATGCCCTTTAAAAAATAACATGTCCGCAAACAGTAAGGAAAAAAAACAAACACTGCTCTCTTTGATGCTACAAAAAATAAAAAATAACATGTAGAAATGCCATCTAAATTTAGTACATATGGTATATTTCAAAGTAAAGTCTTGTTCACACATAAACTCCCTAATATAAACTGGTCCCATTATACGAAGCCAAGAACATGTTGGTGAATACTTACTCATATCTCTCTTATTTTTATATTAGCTTTGCTTTATATAATGTGATAGCGTATAAGTCACAGAGGAGCCTCTAGCTTTCAGGTTTATATTCAGCCGCTGTGAGACGGCTCACGCCAGGCAAGTGAATCGCACCGCATGGCTGTGAAGACAGGCCATGTTACGTTTTGGCCAGTTTCGTTGGAAACCTGTGCAGAAGCTGTCCCATATTTCTTTCCCGATGCTCTTATGAAATTATATCTGCTCTCTATTTAAGTGAGGCAAAAACAAATCATTAATCATTTCTGTCATACCCACTGTGCAGCTCAGGTGGAAGAAATATTCTTTTCTACACAAGAAAAACAGAAGCGTTATCACTATATGCTTTTATGTATAAATATGTCCTCCGTTGTTCTTAGGCTGTGTCTCTAGGCTCGCAAAAAAGTTACAAAAATTCTTTGAAAAACTTGAAGAGCAATAAAAATATGTGCACTTCTTATTAATAAAAAGGAGCATTGCACAGTAAGTATCTGTCATTGATATTAACGTCCTGAGGTGGGATCATTTAATAGCAAAGACTCTGTGTGCGGCCATGACATATAGATTCTCAATCATCCAGGTCGTGTAATCTAAATTAATGATGCATAAAGCTGAACTTGCTGTTGTTGCTGTTGAAGATGTTGCTTCACTGATGGAAGAAGCTTATGTAGTTCTGCTGATATGTCCCATTTTAACCTGTGAGGGTCTTTCAAACTGACGTTACATAAATTAGGGTACATATTCTCGTAAAAAATTACATGGAAAAGAGTGTCAGGGCAGTTTTGCACATAAGTGATGCTGCAGCTCCATTGCCTACATTTGCCTCAAGATACATGACTTGTTAAACCTTTTAATAATCATTAATAACATTTAATCAAACAAGGTAACAAGTCTATACAGAGACATGTGCTCACAAGAGGTTTACATTAGTTTACATTTAACCTCAGGCACTCATATGCTAGATCGATGTTAGATTCTCTTAAAATCAAGTTTATATTTGATTTTAAACTTCAGCTCTTTCTCTGCAAAGGATGTTTGAAGAACAGTTTTGTTTTGCACCATAAACACTTTCTCACAGGGATTTCAGTCATATTTTTCATATTATTGGTAAATATTTACATAAACAAAGAAAGGCACTGACATTATTTTGCTTTTTAAGCTGATGGTTGTAAAATAATGTGACCCATAACCATAAACCAAACCTGGAAAAGGTAACAAATATATATATATATATATATTGTGTACATGTCGTTTTTGCTTTAGGGAGAAAATGTTGTGAAAGACTTTTTACTCACCTAATCATTCACCTACTGTTTGAAGGCTGATGTTTGACAGTGGAAGGAAGGAACATTTGCAGTGGAGGAATATAAGGGCTGCTTCCACCCATTAAACCCCCCACCACTACATCTGACCCCACACACTCCCACACAGATTAGTTTTTGTAGGTCTGTAAAGCACATTGACAAGAGCTGAGGGATAGAAAGCCGGCTGACTGCGGCAGCCTGAGGCTTGTTAACACAATTTTCCTTTAACCCACAACATGAAATCAGGCATAAAAAAGGCCAAACACATGACCTCTAATTGACATTTAAGGAATTTAGCTGACACTGTAAAAAAAGATCCCTCTGAATGAAAAGGCAGGACTATTCTTTGTTGTATAACTCTGACTGTTTGCTTCATTGTTCTGTTTTATTCCCCTTTTTCAACTATAATGTATGATTGTACCCATCACAGATAGATCTCTGCTTGTCATTTAAATGAGAAGAAAATTAAAGAACAGCATGCAGACAGAAAGATGCAGGAGGATTATCTTCAACAGTAAATCACAAAATTAAAGATCAAAACATGTTCCTCACCGTGCCTGCAAACGCTGTGACTAAGCTTTCTGTTTCAGAAAAAAAAGACTCATCCTGCATAAGTGGTCCACAAGTAAAACTTGTTCCTACAACCATATGTAAGAGAAAATTTGGAGGAGATTTGAAGAAAATAGTAATTACACCAATTTTCTGAAATCACTCATATGTGCCATTAAGAACAACTGTGTTATCCCTGGTTCTTGCATAAGGGTTTGTTTCCCATAAGCATCTTGACTGGGAAGTTATGGGTTTTAAAAATTATGTCAAATAAAGTGAGTACATTACCCAAAAACAATAAAATAAACAACATTTGTTTTCAGTGATATGAACTGTAGCTGGAACATTAAGAAGTTTTAGACTTGTTTTCCCAAAATGTGATTTGTTTTTTGTTTCATTTGAAAGGAGGAGCAGAAGAACTGATGTGGTTGAGTGGTTACAGCAAAAAAAGTGGCTGAAAATCAATTTTCTCGTTATCTATAAAGGATGGAAAAGATACACTGTTTGCCCGACGGCCATTAGCAAAAAGCGACAGTCTTTATGTCAGCTCGCCTTTGTTATCCTAATTACATGTGTCATGCATTAAAGGCTGAAGAAATACAGATATAATGTGTCTGACGGTGCACGGTGTGATTGTGTTACACTGAGTCTGCTGCTCTATCTGCCTGCTCGGACAGAGGGGCCTTGTAGAAAAAGAGTGTGGACCTTCAGGTTGGGTCTGTTACAGGGAACAGGTGGTGGACATGTGCTGAAGCAAGCCTCAGATGTTAACATTCCTTATTATACGTATATTTCTGTCATCAAAGGACTTTTTAGAAATCAGGGAGTTTCCTTCTTTTTCCTTACAGGAAAAAACCTGCTGGTGAAGGAAGTTCTGCTATCAGATTTCTACCTCTCATCCTCTTTGAAAAGCACACTCTGTCAAGATGAATATTGCAAACATGTCTGTTTTGTCCAGATAAAATGGAACAAGAGTGAAGGAGGTACAAAAGAAAAAAAAAAGGAATAAAATGAAAAGGAAAAACGTGAGCATGAGCAAGATGAACAAATCCCACTCACACTTTTGCTCTAACAAGAGAGAAAGGAGTGTTATCTGAGAGGAGAGAAAGAGAGAAATAACGGTGAAAGGTTAGGACCACACAAAACCTCACACATCTCATGCTTGCTCGAATCTCAAGGGAACCCTAAGCCATACAGTGAGGTAATTCAGACCATCTGCAGGAAGACTAGGCTGAAGAGGGGCCCTCCATCTTAGCAGGGCAGGATTGATGGGTGGATTCGGTCCATACGGTGACTCTCCACTGTGATACTTACACGCCGGCTTAATACAGAAACCTCCCAAACTTCAGGAATATCCCTGCACCTCTGTATTCCAAAAAGTAGCACAGAAAAGATTTTCTTCAGTGTGAATCACATATTGAAGCTTCATGTTGGAAGATCATCTCATCCTTAGTCGGCAAAACACAGTCACTTACATACAGTATGTTTTTAAAAAAGCAGCGGACGAGCACTCAGACACAGACATTACAACCTGTTGTAAAGAGGTAATGTTAAATTCTTTTTGGTCTCATCTGCAGTTTTTTAAGTTGTCCTGTTGAACATCTTGTTTTGGAGGGAAGATCCAGACGTAGAGGACTTTCAGTGGAGTGAACCTGCACCTTACTACTAAAAATTTGGCCGGTGGTCCTCATTCAGATGTTACAAACTCTGATGACAAAAGTTCTGTTTTGAGTAATGTGTGATGATGTTTTTGGCATCAGGCTAAAGATGGTGACTGTTATTTTAATGCTGTTGTAGGTGATTTTCCCCTAAAACACGTTGGTTTTCACCGTGTGAGATTGTGTGTGTATGTGTGTATGTGTGTGTGTTTTCATTACAGATGTGCTCCTGGAGACACCTGTTTTTTACTGGTTTTGAGTGTGTCACCAATACTAGTCCAGGATGCTTTATTAAAATAGTGCAGGTTTGTAGTTATGATCAAATTGGTGTAATCTGTGTTAGTGGCTGGTAGGAGGATGTAGATTTATCTCAAATTCAGTCATTCCTCTCATGTTTTCTGCAATGTTTTTCACGTTTTTACATAGCAATGCTGAATTTGGCTGAATTGTAATCTGACCTGCTTTTGGAGCCATAAGAGCTGACTGTTTTTACTGAGCAGAGCCTCATGATCTGAATCACTTCAAAGATCAGAGCTTCAGACAGACTGCACACAGTCTCATTTGCGAGTTACCAGTGTGGAAGCATTAGAATTGGAGATTGATCATCTCGTCCTTCAAAAAATAGCTCTGTCAAGTCTTGTTTCAGTACACGAGGCATGTTCACATAGTAGCACAGTTTCTTCTCAGCCACTTCCATGCACTCCTGTCACTTTGGATTTGATGTCGTCATTGTTTGACATGTTTCCAGTGACATAAAAGGACAAACTGAAAACTGGACTGAGATGCATCTGTACACATTTGCTTTGTATTTCTTTTCAAACCACCTTTTAATTAAATTCACATGGTGTTTTGATGTTCAGACTTTCTAAAATGAGTCTAGATTTCACCTGGAAGTCTGAACGAGGTCAAAGTTGTCCCACTAACAAATTCAGATCACTTACTATTTTATCACATTCTATGTCTTTCTAATATGTCACTCCTTTGTCCAGTCTCACTTTTTCTACTATAAAAAACCATGAAGACAGTTTCCTGGTATATCTTATAGTGATTTGTCACTTCTACTTCTTTTTTCCCGTAAGTTTAGTTCCGTGTAAGAAAACAAATCAGTTCTATATCAGTATGGACACACATACTCACGGACACATACAGTCTCGTTCACTTGATCTCAGAGCCTTTCAGTGCTCCTCATATAGAGTGTCACTCACCACAGCCAGAAGTCACATTCAATTTGGTAATGATCTGCTGGTGGATATTCTTAGAAAAGAACATATAGTGAATAAGTGCATACCGAGTGAAATGGTAGAAGAAGCCTTAATCTTATTTTCAGGGGAGGATTAGTGGGAAGGTCAGCCATGGTAAATTATCAGTCAGCCTTTCAGAGCATCACTCGGATAAATGACGGCTGTAAGGATGCTGTAACAGGACGGCGGAGAGAAAGAAAGCTCATGTTCTCAGGAGTCAGGCGGAGGAAGAAACTGCTTCTGTCTGAGTTAAACAAACAGTTAAGTCCTCATGCTGCTTCATTGATAAATTGAGCTGTGCAACACGTTTATATGTAGGTGATAGTAAAATCCTATAAACTTGTATAAAATTCAGACAAAACAATGCAGAAATTTGTTCCGACATCCAGGAGAAAAAATTTAGAAAGTAAATTTAATCCTAATTCAATTAAGCCATGGATCAGATGAATGATGATGGACATCATCTCAGCTTTCACTTTCATCTATTTTCAGTGCTGTTGCCAGTAACAGTATCAGCACTGTTTTTATATGAAGCACTAATGAAAACAAATAATTGTGAATGCAAACAAAGCAAACCAGATTGTGCAAAGTGCAGCATAAACTATACATCCAAAGATATCAGTTAGAGCACTGTTGCTTTCACAATTCAGTCGGCTGATCAATCAGAATAGATCTAAAAGCGTTGAAAGAAATCGAATCAAGAAGTTTTAAAAAGTCCTGCAGTACTGTAGGTGTGGAATATCTAGAAGCCCTTTTTTCTAATCTCTTCAAACATTTAGCAGAGATAACAGGTGAAAGTCCTGTGACCACAAAGAAACCTGTCCAACGCATCCAAGATTGATATAAAAACAATAAAAAACAACACATGAAGTCGCTCATAAGCGGTCGTACAAAAGCACATACTTAAGTCAGCTAAGCACATTCATTTAAATTGACTGATAAGACACTGATTCACACTGATAAGACCATACGACATTAAGTTTTATAAATGTATTCATTACTGTTCGGTTATTCGAGACTCCTTCTGATATCAAAGTCATGTTGCTTCCTCTTAGGCCTCATTTTCAGGTAGCTGTGACCCCCCCCCCCAGTCTTTCCATATTGAGGATTTCACTAAAATCACTTCTTACTCTTCTTTCCCACACTGGTTCACATAATCTCAACTATCCACCTCAGAAGTGACTAAACTCTTTGACACAACAATGAATAAAGACAAAAGGATCAAGTGAGATCCAAGTAGTTTAGCACCTGAACCCTTGCGAGTACAATAAATGTCACAGGGATATTTATAGCCCAGTATATGGAGAAGGTCCAATTCCCCTCTCCACAATAACGCACATGCATCTGCTAACAGCATCAGAGTAAAAACCCTTTTGCTCCGTCTGAGAGGTTAGAGGGGGGTTTGGGAAAGGAAAATAGAAAAGTACATCGTGTCAGCTCATCTTTGTGCCACTGTACACTTTCTATTAACTTACACTTTAAGCCCCTTGTAACCCAAACCCCAGGCAACTGCAGGCTGCGGTGCCCTGCAGGGCCGGAGGACTGAGAGCTATATATATATCTAACACTCACCTTTACAACTGCCAAGAGAACACACCACACAGCAAGCTGTAACTCCATCACACCATACATGAGCAGTCCGGACAGGGATGGTTCCTCTCAGCAAAACAACTGCCATGAACTGCATGACATAACAACACCGACTCCACAAAACAACAAACATGTGTGGAGGGTCTCATGAAAAGACTGTGATATCATTTGTGTTTGAGATTTATATCTTTTTGATGTCTCTCATTTGAAATTAACTTCAATTAGTGTCAGATTTTTTTTGAGTTAGGTCACAGTGACCTTGACCTTTGACCTCCAAATGCTAATTAGTTCATTTTAAGTCCAAGTGGAGATACTGGACAACCTGAAAATATTGTGCCTCCATCGAAGGCTGTTGCTGGCAGAGAGTCATTAAAACCCACTGCAATTAAACTCACCACAAACAAATATAGAAGCACAAATATGGCTGTCACCAGTTTGACCACGTTATGACCATGTCACTATGTTAAATGTGCAGACGTTTCCAGAGGTACATTAACAACTGATTAACATGCTCTTAGGTAATTAGAGGCTAATGCAGTGTACAGCCATGTAACATTGAAGTCATGTGATCAAAGTGTTAAAACTGAAATAACCATTTTTGACTCTTAGATGTAACACATTTTATGAGCGGTGGACCTCCAAACATCCAGGCATGTTCATCAGTTTAAAGTGTCCCCGGAAACTTTTGTTGTGTCAAAGTTCTGCTTTATTCTATGTGACTCACAGCATTTCCGTATTTGCGTGCCTCATTCTGTCTCATAAATCTTGATTATTATAAAAAAAGTTCAACTTCCAAGATCATCCATAAACACACTTAAACATCTGTTTGCATATTGATACTTGAACCTGCTCCACAACCCACGACTGTCCAAGATTTGGTCAGTTTTGCGCAGGACTGAGACTTTGCAAACTTCAGTCCACTCACAGTAGTAGCTGTTTTTTTACATTTTATGCCCTGAAACTTCCTGCCAAATGCAGAGTTTCAAACACACTAGAATATCAAGATGTCATATCCAGGCCTTTTCAGGTTCTGGCAGAGTTAGAGCCTCCCTATAATAAAACAACTAAAACACTTAAATCAAGATTGAAATGATTAATATATTTTTGACAAATGTACTTCATCCCTTCAAGGGGCCAAAGATGGCCGGGGGCTCCATCTGTAGTGATGCTTGTAATTGTTGTGTCCAAGACAGTCATTCAGCTGTAAGGGACCACCTGGGAGGATATGTTTCTCTATTCAATGTTAAGTATTTTCTTTCAAAAATTGCTGTTAATAGATTTTTTTTGTAATTCTGAGTGTTTGTGTCTTGGTTTCTGAGAGATCTTATGTTAACCAACCCTCATTGAAAGCGTACTTTGTTTTTAATAAAGTCTATTGGTCTATTGCTCCTTGTTGGTACCGGCCCAAACTACTTAGCAGAGTAGAGTTTGTTCTTTGGTTGTTTTGCATTTTGACGCTGACCATTTGAAGTGTCTGTGTGAATGAGCAGGCTGGTGAAAGGCCTCTAACAAAATGACATTTGGGTATCTGAGAAAGTGTGGATGTGGTGTGAACTTGACAGATCTCGCTGTGCTGACAGCATCACCACAGATCTGAATGTGGCCTCGCTCAGTCTCTTCTGCCAAGAGGACATTAGCCCTGACAGGCTGACTGCTGTTCGGACCTGGTATCCTGTATCTGGATACCGAGTGTCCAGCTTGACTACAGTTTGCACCTGACATCCAAAAGAAATATCTCATGTGACCGCATGTGATCAGATGTTTTCTTCTGTGGCTGAATCTCCGTTCAAAAATGTGACCTCTAAAAGTCAAAACTACAATCATACATCAGTGAAACAGTGTGCCTATAAATAAATTATACAGCACATTTATTACTAGTTGACAACAATGACATTTTTTTCATTCTCATTATAATAAATAAAGTTGTTGAAACCAGGGGTCTATAATAAGGCTACATTAGTGACCCATCTTTTCTTTAGAGAGAAGGTCCAGAGAGGTGTAAGTGATTGAGTAATGTTCATGCTAAGACAAAACAACTGGTTAAATTTGAGTCCCAAAGCAACTTGGCTAGTTTTGTAAAAGATTGTGTACTCATGGTTCTCACATGGGGCAGTGGCTCAGAAAGAAGAGAGGGTTGTCTGCTCATCTGAAGGTCGATGGTTTGATCCCTTCGACTCATGTCAAAGTGTCCTTGATCAAGATACTGAACCCTCTCCACTGAACTGAGTGTGGTAATTTTTCCAGGCATAGGTTCACTTTAGAGTTGGTTTAAAGCCTGTGAGTGCATCTCATACAGATGCTAAATGATTCTTTATGTGTCTGCATCAGACACTAAGAGGAGTGACTAATCATCAGATTGACGACCTAGGAACAAGACCACACTGAGCTGCTGTAGTGTTTATCTGATCTCTTCTTGGCTAAACCAAAAAACTATCTAATATTATTATTTCATGTACTTGTGTTTGCTTACTCCAATCGGATGAATGCATGATATCATACTCTGGATAAACACATAAAAAGAAAACTTTAGTTTGATTATGTTTCATCAAAGGACACTTTTATAGATCGATAGAGTCATCTATCTGTCTATCTGTTCCCACTTAATAAATAAATTCTGATTAAGTGGGAACTCAACATTGGGGTTGAGTGGACCAGTTGAAGATTAAAATTTTATGCTTTAAGGACATTTTCAGAAGCTGTATAGACTCAGTTAATATGCCATGAACACTAATAGAAACTAATGGGTATAAAAGTTTACAGTAAGTTTTTGTGATTTCTTTTTTACATCTTTTAACGATAAGTGTAAATTGCATGTAATTTATTTTAGTACAATACTCTTAGTATTTCTAAGCCTACTTGTGTGTGTCAAGAAAAGGTTTCCTTCGCTCTGTGACGGACAGTAACATTTTTTCTGACTCTGAAAATCAAATCCAGTTGGCCTTTGAAATCTTGAGCAGTGAACATCTGCAGATAAAGACAGCACAGTAAATATTTCTTGTCCATACTGTGACGAAACAAAGGTAATAATCTGTGCATATCCTTCAGGTTCCTTCACAGACAAATGTGCAAATTGATTTTACACTTAAGTATTCGTGTCATGTGCAATTCTACTGCAATAACTTGCCCTTATATTTCACACAAACACACACACACATGCACACTTCGGTGGGTGCAGCTTCAAAAAGTTTGCGTGTGTGTGTGTGTGTTTCTGCCGTTATAAATCATCTCAGCACAGCTGCAGTCTGCCGCTCTATCTATCCTTAGATAAGCCTTCTCAAATCTCCCTCCAACCATCATGTGGTCTCGCAGCGCTCACGGCCTGGCCGCCTCTCAAACCTCTCACGTTTGTGCTCCAGTGTGTGTGTGTGTGTGTGTGTATGTATGTCACAGCATGTGTTTGCTCCTGTGTTCAAGAGACTGTGCAAGTGTAGAGAATGCTTGAGAACAAATGTGGGTTTGAGAGAGTGTTAGTGTGAGAGTGAGTGTGTGATTATGTGTGATTATGGGGCGGAACTAGTGCTTTCTAATCTCCTGCAAGCTGATAAAGAATCATTTGCGCTTTCTCTCTTAGCATTAGCAGCTGAGGTGAGGACAGTTTTTCTGACATTTAAAAATCTCTGTTAAGAGATTTATGTATAAAATTAAACCTGCTTTGACAGCCTAAATTATAGTATAACAACTTGAATCTTTATAGATTTTTACAGGTCTTGGTAGACATGTTTATAGAGTAATTGCAGAGAATGCATCAGCATCACTACAAAGTTTATCAAGGGAGGAAAGGCAACATCAGCTTAGTGAGATAACTGTGCTGAACTACTCAATTTAGAGTGAATCAATAAAAGACACAAGCATGCAGCTCAAACAGGCTACCAGACTGAAGAAAGTGTTAAAAAAGAGGGAAAAAAGGAAGGAACTGGATGGTAGAAATCTGGTGAGAGAAGATGTGTGTTTGTGTGTGTGTGTGTGTTTTGGGGTGTGTGTGTGTGTGTGTGTGTGTGTGTGTGTGTGTGTGTGTGTGTGTGT